>OX451219.1:79967933-80278721 GCA_949628195.1 Phasia obesa | reverse complement strand
CCGTGTTAGCTGTTGGTTGAAGCAAAATTTTGAAATCATTAAATAAACATCTAAAAATATATCTTTTCTTATGTTTCTTATTATTTATTTAATAACAAGACTAACTGTTTACAATATTTTAAATCGTTATAAAAATTGAAATAGGCTAACATTAGAGCTTTCAACTGGCCACCTTCGCAAGATTTTGGATAGAACAGAACGTGTTTTAAAGAAGAAGGTAGACGAACCACAAGAATACTCTCAAGTTAACTAAGAGAAGAATGTAGCGTGACAGTCTCCCACGAAATGGTAAGGCAAGTCTTTAAGTATAACGGATATTTACTTACAATGTAATATGGATATTGCTTACAATGTAACACAAAAAAAGGGGATTGTTCCTTGCTGTAACGCATATGTCCAAACCTGTCGACTACTAGGATGTCTTTATATTTAACGAAGAGAACAAAACGTTTCATTTGTATAACGGTGGGCACCCAATAGAGTTTGGGGAAAACCCACAAAAGCGTTAGAAAGTCGGAACATAATTCTAGTAGAAAATTTTAGAAAACATTCTAAAAAATTTGTAGGTCCATTTTTAGTAAGGGAGTTGTTGTAATTTGTTTCATTGTGCACAAAATGGTTGCGAATCAGTACCTGAATATATTAAATGGTCATCTAATTTTCATGGTCAATAAATATTGAATTTATACTGATAGAAAGCCGAATTTCAAGTTTTATCAGGACAATGATCCCAACATAGACTCTTCTGGTAAGGATGTGATTTTCTAAATCTGTGGCAAAGTACTGTATACTCCTGCTCAGAGTCCTGACTTATTTATCCAGTTGAAAATTTGTGAACTTATCTTGAAAATACATTCCTAAGAGCCGTTCCAAAAGCCAAGAATTAAAAAAAGAGTTAAAGGCTGTAAGTTTGGAGGAATAGAATAAAATTCTAACGGAATAGGTAGATGCATTTTTTTTCTTACTCTTCCATATCCATCGTATTTTTTAGTATGTAAAAACACTTTCGTGACAATAAAAATTTTGTTTTTTATCCTTATTTTTCTAGGTTTTCTTTTTTGGTGTTATTCCTAAGTTTACATATACATTGATAAAATTAATTTAGTAAAAAAAATAATAAAATAAAATAAAAAAGAAAAGAAAAGAAAAAAACATTTCATATTATAAAAGTCAAAACCAAAACTTTTTTCACTATATAAAAACAAATCCTTGACAGTGTATGTACATAACACATTTGAATGAAAAAGTCATGAACAAATTTTGCAGAAGTAAAGGGTGTTTTTTATAGAGGTTGCAATAAAACAACGATGGATTATTCGATTGACATGAATTTTATTTATCCGAAAGATAATCTTGTGGCATTACATTTTAAATATGATTTCTGGCATGTGACCGCCATGGCATTCGACCGGATGTAGTCGAATCTGGACGTCCAATTTTCGATGACTTTTTTCAACATTTGTAGCCGTATATCGGCAATAACACGGCGAATGTTGTCTTCCAAATCGTCAAGCGGTTGTGGCATCATGGATATTCAATTCAGGAATGAAAAAGTTAGTAATCATGGCTCATGATCGGTATGATCACCATTGACTGTAACGTTGTGGCCACCATCGTTTGTGAAAAAATACGGACCACCAGCCTATAAAGCTCACCAGCCTATAAAGCGCACCAAACAGTCAGTTTTTCTGGATGTAACGGTGTTTCGGCATACACTTGAGGATTACCTTCACTCCAAATGCGGCAGTTTTGTTTGATGACGTAGCCATTCAACCAGAAGTGCGTTTCATCGCTAAACAAAATTCGTTTATGAAAATCGGGAACTACGGTAATCTCGTTTTGGACTATTTGCAAGCATTGTTCAGGCGTGAGTCTATTCATGATGAATTGCTAAACCAAAACTGAGAATAAATCACTTGACAGCTGTTAAATCGGTCGCCATCTTGAAAAGTAATGCCAACTTAAAGTTCTATACCTCTATAAAAAACACCCTTTAGTACTCTGTTATTACTGCGGAAAAACACAAAACAAAGCTGTGAAATAAAGCAAATGGGCATTATTTCATGTGGAATTTTTTGTTAAAATTTTTGTGGAAAATTTTATAAAACAATGTGGTATATTTAAAAGCAATGAAATCGTAAAATTCTTCCAAATCGCTAGATAGACACCACATCAGAGCAAAAGTATTTTACTTTATATGCAAGGTACGACGCTACTGTCCCCATCCAATCTGTTTTTTGCTAGACTACACATATTAACACGATAATAATTTTTAACTTTTTATGGGAGGTACCACTATCGTAATCCTGCCTGTATTTTGCTAGACTTTGCACATTAGTATGATGGGTTACTTGTGCAAAGTTTCAAGACTCTACCTATTGTTGTTCTCCAGGTACACGATAATAATTTTTCCAGTTTGTATTTTACTAGACTATGAACATTATGTATATGGGTGCAACGTTTCAGGGCTCTGTATATTGCAGTTTTCTAGGTAGCATTCCCACCATTCCAATTCAGTCTGTGTTTCTCTACACACTGTATCTTTATAACCCCCATATTAAGATACAATGATACCAATGTTACTTTTACCCAAATTTAAGACCATACCAGTTATAGGTAATAATTTTGCACTTTGTATGGGAGGTACCACGCCCACTGTCCCTATTCATTCTGTCTTCTGGCAGATTATACGAATTTGCACATGAGTTACTCGGCGCTATATATTGTAGTTCGTCAGAAACACGAAAATAATTTTTCACCTTTTATGGGAGGTACCATGCCTACTATTCAGTCAGTGTTTACCTAAACTAAGCAAGTTAATATGATGGTTACTGCTGCAAAATTACAAGGCGCTACCCATTGCAGTTCCTTAGATACAGGATAATAATTTGTCACTTTATATGGAGGTTCCACACCCACTATTACATTGTAGTCTATCTTTCTCTAAACTATGTACCTCGATATAGAGGTTACGGGTGCAAAATTTCAAGGCGCTACCTATTACTGTTACCAAGCTACACTATGATAAATATTTACTTTGTATGGGAGGTTCCACGCCCACGTCGAATATCAAAAAAATAAGTACTCTATTTTACCAGCCATATATCTAGTAACAAACTCTGAAAGTTTCAGAAAGATCGGTTCACTGTTGTAGACAGCTATAGCTTTCCGACAAACAAACATATTTTGTGCTTTATATATATATTAGCTATACCCGGTGCGCTTCGCTACACTCATCCACAAAAAATACAATAAACACTTGGAAGAAAATTATGGCTAACCTCTAACTCGAAAACGCACACTAATTTCGCATAAAAAATGTTTTAGTTTATATGCAAGCTGCGACTCCCCCTATTCCCATCCAATCTGCTTTTTGCTAGACTATACATACATATTAACACTATAATAATTTTTAACTTTTTATGGGAAGTCCCACTATCGTAATCCTGTCTGTATTTTGCTTGACTATGCACATTAGTATGAGGGTTACTTGTGCAAAGTTTCAAAACTCTACATATTGTAGTTACCTAGGTGCACGATGATAATTTTTCACTTAATATGGAAGGTACCAAGTCCATTATCCCAATCCAGTCAGTATATTGCTACACTATGCATATTACTCTGAGGGTTTCAAGGCTCCATCTATTGTAGTTCTCCAGGTAAACGATAATAATTTTCACTTTGTGTAGGATGTACCACGCCGACTGCCACAATCCATTTTATACATTGGTAGACTATGTGCATTAGCATAGTTGCTACCCTGGCAAAGCCTCATGGCTCTATCTATTGCAGTATTCTAGGTACACGATAATAATTTCTCACTAAGTATAGGAGGTACTATGTATAGGAGGTACTATGAATAGGAGGTACTATGTATAAGAGGTACTATGTATAGGAGGTTCCACACCCATTCCAATTCAGTCTGTGTTTCTCTAAACAATGTATTCTCGTATAGGGGTTACTGATGTAAAATTCCCAGACGCTACCGATTGCAGTGCTCTAGATACAGGATAATAAGTTTTTACTTTGTATAGGAGGTACCGTGAATATTGTCCCAATCCAGCTTATGTTTTTCTAGAGTATATGGGTATGCGGGTTGCTTGTACCTACTTTTAAGATCATATCTATTATAGTACTCCATGTACATGATAATAATTTTTCACTTTATATGGGAGGTACCACGCCCACTGTCTTAATTCATTCTGTAGTAGATTTTACGCATTTGCACAGAGGTTACTCAAGGCAAGTTTCAAGGCGCTATCTATTGTAGTTCGCCAGGAACACGATAATAATTTTTCACTTTGTATAGGAGGTACCACGCTTACTATTCTAGTTCAGTCTGTGTTTAGCTAAACTTTGTACGTTAATATGATGGTTACTTGTGCGCAATTACAAGGCGCTACCTATGACAGTTCTCTAGATATAGGATAATTGTTTTTCACTTTATATGGGAGGTACCACGTTTGTTGTCCCAATTAATTTTGTATTTTAGTATACTATGTACATTAGCATAGGTGTTATTCGTGCAAAGATTTAAGGTTCTGTCTATTTTAGTTCGCCAGGAACACGATCATAATTTTTCACTTTTTATGGGAGGTACGACGCCCACTATTCCAATTCAGTGTGTGTTTATCTTGACTATGTACGTTAATATGGGGGTTAATGGTGCGAAATTTCAAGGCAGCTATAGCTTTCCGACAAACACATTTTGTGCTTTATATATATAGAATATATATATATATATATATATATATATACATATATATATATATTAAAATTAAATTTGAAATGTTTGCATATGAAGGTTTAAAAACAAGGCCATATACATAAGTATGTACGTATATGGACACTTTTTAACTGTTATCTTTATGTTATTATTTTTTGTTATAGGGCCCATTGTAAAACACCTTCTATTTTAAGTGTCTAGATATTAAAAGTCAAGAGATAGAGGCCTGTGATAGAAAGACAGACAATAGGGTAACTTTTTTTAACTTTGAATTCAAACCCGAAAAAGCTATTAAGCTAAAAACACATATCTCATTTTTTACCATTTTCATGTGTGATGATTTTTTATGAATTTTTAAAATGGCGATTTTGACGATTTCTTTGAGAAATGAGCCTAACACCCCGGCTGCCCTCTATAAAAGATCAATAATACATTCATTGTAAAGTTATTCTAATGTATTGAGTAAAAAGTTTTGAGAAATATCGAAAAATAAAAATGTAAAACATAAAGTCTAAAAACTCTTATAACCTGTTAAGTAATTTTAAGCTGAAAGTGCGAAAGAAATTAGAAGTGTTGTGTTCTTTGACATTTGAGTCAATTTCCCAAACAGCTGATCATGTTTAATTACCCAGTGGTAAAAGGAGTATGAAGGCCTTCTGGAAGGCCTCTTTTCTCCTCCTTTTAGAGGCACAAGGCCTTCCGTTCGCATTCCATTCTCATATCTTTATTACACAGGTTGTCATTGTGAAGCAGACCTTCTCGCTTCTGTCGAAAAGCGTTCCAGAAGGTCTTCCGAAAATTGTCTGCAAGAAGGCCTTTAATATAATGCCTCTTAGAAGGCTTTTCGTAGCAAAAACTAAAAAAAATGTTCTGGGACAAGATTTTTAATGTTGTTCTAATTTTATTAAGCACTTTCAATTTATTTTTATTTTAGAAGGCCTGAAGTGAAAAGACCTCTTTAGTTTTACCACTGGGTACATTTGTTTTTCTATATTCAAAAAGCTTTTGTACAACACTTGCGTATTCATTTAAAAAATACGCGATAATATGTAGTTCGATTAATAAAGTTTCAAATATTCATATTATATATTCCATTCAAATATTCCATATTAAAAATCAAGAATGATAGAAGACAAGATTACGCCATGCGTATGATTTCCCATTAGATGACTTAAGGTTGCCAACGTAAGATTGACAAGCCTGTATTCAACAAATTACTTTAAATAAATACGTACGAATAAATCTAAGCACTAGCCAAAAATTGGCAACCTTGCAAATAAACACTCCTAATTTATGTTAAAAACTCTCAAAGTGTATAGTTCTACTCTCTCTCTCTCTCCAACTCTCCAAATGTCAGAAACATGGCTATAAATGTCTTCACAATTATGAGTACCAAGGCATATTTAACAAGGTGATAGCAAAAAATTTTTTTAATTTTTTTATATGGATTTTGACAGTAATATCTATTTTATTTTCTCTTAAAATACCTGATTAATGTCAAAATCCATATAAAAAAAGTTGAAAAAATATCTCTTTAGTATTAGCTCCGCCTTGTGCAGTCACCTGGTTAAATATTTCGTAATGGATACGGTGTGAATTCAACACACATAGGGGAGTAAAATTTTTACTCTCATTTATACTCTATTACGCGATATATCGTTGCACTTTTCAACTAGGTAAAAATTTTAAAAATTTTAAACTCTAAATTTATTCCCTATTTATTATTTTTCCAAGTTTTTAACAAAAAATTAATTCAATTTTGTTAAAATTTGTTATGTGATATTTATTTCTTCACAGTATTGTATTTTTATGTCTTTTAGGGGATGAAATTTTTCAATACAGAATAATAAATAATTAAAATTAGAATTCAATCTAACGTTTTTTGCACATAAATATGTATGTATATTAGCAAAAAAATACAAAATTCTTATTCTTAATTAAAAACAAAAGAAATATTTAATTTTAACATCTAAAATTGATTTAAAAAAAAAATATAATATTTTTTCAAAACTTTTTATACAACTATGTGCAGTTTAGGTGCTGTGGGGATTTTTTTTTAAACCAATACTAATACAATTTTTTCTACCAATCCATTCTTAGACTTAGGTTTTTGACATTTCAGTTGCCTATCTATGTGTTAGCTATGGGTCTACTCTCAATCAGAATTATTAGCCAATAGGAAGACTGTTTCGTGACGTCATTAGGACGACATGCGCAGAAAATTTCAATTTTATTTTTGGGATGGCGTAACCTTATCTTCTATCATCCTTCGGTTTGATACTAGATTAGTTTTAACTAAAAACGAATGTTGGGAGAAAACAAATAAACAAAAAGTAAACCGAAGGTCAAGGCGAATTCATAACAGGTAAACTTGAGAGTTCAGCTGACTATTTTTATCTCCATCTTCCAGTGTCAAAATGTACTAACATTTTGTTTTTGACAGCCGAAAATGATTTATACAAAAACAAAATGTACGTATTTTTATTACAGAGTTGTACTTTTTTTTCGCCGCGAGTGGACCTTTTTTATTGTGCCATGCCGAAGGTTGGCTGAAGCAACAACAAATATAAGATGGTAAATATTAAAGTAAAAATGTTAAACAAGAGGTAAGGTTTAGATAGTGGCAGACTCACCAACTGCCGATTGATAATTGAATACAGTTTTTATCGTATTCCTTTGTCTGAGTTTGGTTGTTAAATAGATGATGTTTACAACTAAACACTACCCAAAGTAGATAGACACGAAGAGTGCTGAGAAAAACAAATAAAGAAAAAGTAGCTTTCATGGCTCACCGAAGCATATAGGGGTATTTTGCCAATCTAGAAATACATTACTTTTTTTAGCTTATATTGGCTGTGAAAATTTACTGAGTGCCCCTAGATTAATGAAACTTGGCAGAAAAATCTCTTATGGTCATAGCCTGTTAAAGCTATAAAATCTTATCATACCTCTGAAAAATTAAATTTTTTTTAAGTTTTCCTATACATTCGTTTAGCAAATGCAACTTTTATAGTCAGCAAATGTTCAAAAACCTAAACACGGCTCCTAAAGATTCTAAAATGTCATTTTTTTGCCCCTCCCCTTTTTTTTGTGGGCGAAGACATAAAATATTATCTGCAAAAATAATGTGATTATAAAAAGAAATGGATTACATACGCGTTTATACCATAAAAATAAAATTATTATGTTTTTATAGTCAGGGTATGCGTACTTTCACTACTTGCTCTCTCTCTTTCTTGGTAAAAATATATTTTTACGGGAAAAAATATCCTATATTTGAAACACTATACTAAGGTACCTTTTCATAAAATTATAAAATTTTATTTTAATTCATCCGGTATTGTTTACGTGATGCGAACACGAACAGACAGACAGGCAAAAATCCCAGTTTTATTATATGTATAGATAATATATAATTTACACTAGAAACAATGATTTTTTTTTAGAAAATTCCATATAGCATATAACTATTTCCCTGGTGCTTACCTAGATCGTCAGTGCACTTTTTTTAAATTTTCTGAATAAAAACTCAGATTCTTAAACCCAAAATTTAATAAACCAAATGAGAAGTTTATTAAGTCTGTAAAGCAAGAAAAAAATCCAAATTTCTAAACAAAAAACATAGTAACCATTTTAAATTAAAAACTTTACTTTTCTTTTTCTTTGTATTTTCTATTTTCAATTTTTTATTTTTGTTTTTTAGAAATTCTTTTTGATACAGTATGAATGGTATCTAATGGAAACCCTTAACGTAGAAAATAGAAAGAATAGAAATTTGGATTTTTTCTTGCTTTATAGACTTAATAAACTTCTCATTTGGTTTATTAAGTTTTGAGCATATGAATCTGGGTTTTTATTCAGAAAATTTAAAAAAGTACTTTACCAATAGTAATCTGTTTGGATTAATATATTTTTTGAAAATAAATATTTTATGATTTATACATAAAATATTTAATAAATTTAAAAAAGGAATTATGCGTTCTTGAAAAATAAATAACAATAAATTTTATTTAAAATAATAACAATTAATTTATTTAAAACAACTTGGAAACCAAAAACATTTTATGACCGAGAAAAAGGTTTCTTACTCGTATCTACTTTGAAAAATATCTAAATTTTAAAAAAATCGCAAAAACAGGCGCAAAAACGCGCAACATTTTTTTCTACAGTATAAAAGTAGAGATCGTAAATATAGTGGTATATCAGACTAGGATTATCCAATAGGCCAGACTAGGCCATGGTCTGGGGCCCCCTTCGAGCAAGGGCCCCCAAAAAACTTGAGATAATTTTTTTTTTTAAATTTTTTTAAATTTTTACTTTCAATTTAATTTTGTTTTATTTTTTTCAAACTTTTCCAAATAAAGTAACTTACTCGAACTTGTTGCGCAATTTGACCCCTTTTTGAAGAATCACATTGAAAACTTTGCAGACTGAGGAAAAGGGCATCCTTCTTATTTATCAAAAACAATTTGCGAGGAGTTGATCAACAATATGGGTTTAAAAGTTAGATCTCATATTGTAAACGAGATTTTGGCCGCGCGTTACTTTAGTCTTTCAGTCGATTCAACTCCAGATATCGCTCATGTTGATCAACTCAGTATAGTTGTCCGATACGTTTCTAAGAATGGGAATGGGAAACCTGTCGAAAGATTTTTAACTTTTTTAAACTTTGACGATCATAAAGGTACTAAAATAGCTGATGAAGCTTTGCAATTTTTATGCGATGTTTGCGGTTTAGATTTCAAATACTGCAGGGGCCAACCTTATGATAATGCCCCGAATATGTCAGGTATTTACGCAGGTATACAAGCGATCTTGTTAAATATGAACGAATTCGCGATTTATTTTCCTTGCGCGGCGCATTCGCTTAACTTAGTTGGACAAACCGCCGTTAAATGCTCCTTATTCGCGGTTGACTTTTTTTCCATCGTACAATCGTTGTACACTTTTTTTTTCAAGCTCAACACACCGGTGGCAAGGTTCTGAATCAATATATCAAAAACGAAAAGGTACTGAAATCTTTATCCAAAACTCGTTGGGAAGCTCACGCGAACGCCACTCAGGAAATTGTCAATTCTTTCAACGAAATTGTAGCACCACTAAATGAAATTGCTGATGATTCTTCACAAAAAAAAGACTCTAGACACGAAGCTGAATGTCTTGCGAATAAAATTCAAACCTTTGAATTTGTTTTCATGCTTGTTTTATGGAGCGATATTTTGAACAACTTTCGGGCAACAAGCAAAGCATTACAGTCAGATGAATTTATTCTGGCCACATGCGCGTTATTGTACTCATCGCTAGAAAATTTGTTAGATGAGATGACAGACAAATTTGAGGAATTTGAAAACAAAGCTCGATTAATTTTGCCTGATACAGATTACATTGTAACTACCACGAATTCGACGAAGAAAAAAACAACCCAACGATGGTGATGCTGCAGAAGTTGTATTAAATCCTCGAGACGATTTTCGCGTCAACGGTTTCCTTATAATTGTCGATACTCTCAAGATCGAGATCAATCGTCGAAGCAAAGTTTACTTAGAGGTTTCAGAAAGATTTTCATTTTTGGCTGATTTTGATTTGGCAGACAATGATCGCCGTGAAAAAATTACAAATTTGGTTAAATTTTACTTTGACTATTTAGAAGATTTTTACCTTGAACTCATACAGTTTCAAACTTTTATGAAATCAAAATTTCCATCAAAGCCAAAATTCACACACTCTGAACTCTACGAAAGTTTGATTCAAGATAATCTTGCAGCTGTTTTTCCAAATGTCGAAATTGCTCTTCGCATTTTTTTAACTCTCATGATTACAAACGAGCAAAGAAGTACTATAGGTCAAGAACGAAATTGTATAAAAAAAGTTTTTTAACGTCATGTGAGGCGTTGTCCAAAGTTTATTTTATAACTTAATGTACTGTTATTAATAATCAAAAATTTTATAACAGAATAAAATGTTTTGTTTATTTTATTGTGTTTAGATCCTTGAAATGACACGATTAGGTTGTTTGAAGCTTATTAATGATAAAATTTAGGATTAATTCAACAGTTATTGGAAAAAAGGGGGCCCCATACTCTCAAGGGCCTAGGGCCTCCGATTCGTTTAATCCGGCACTGTGGTATATAGTGGTATATGTATAAAATTTTTAGGATCGCGATGACCCTCACTCTCAAAAACCTTTTCACTTTTTTTTAACAAAAAAAAAAATCCTTTATTTAATTTCGAAAGAATTTTTTTAGCATAAAAAAATCAATACAAAATCCTTATTCTTTAAGCCACAAAAAATATATTGCAAACCTCTCAAAAGTTTATAAAGTCAATAAAAACGTATGCAAATTACTTAACTTTCCTGATTTTAACAGTGTCCTAAAACGACAAATCTCAAGCAAATGCCTTTAAAATTTACTCTACTATACAGAATTTTGTCTGTCGAGCTGCGTACCTAAATTTTTACATTTTTACATTAGCGTTTTCAATTTTATGTTGACTTCGGCCGAAATCACTAAGTGACTTGATTTTGTAACAGCCTGAATGTGCTTTTAGAGTATTCATTAATTATCAGTTGTAAAAACACTACAATACCCTTAAACATGGTAGATTTTATTATCAAAATATAGCGTGGCAACAACAAATGCAACCACATGGCTTTTATTGTTGGTTTGTAGCTCGAAATGTGAAAAACACCTCTGTGAAACATGACATCTTGAACTATAAAAAATAAAAAAGGTCAGCTGTGTCTGTAACACTACCTTTTAAATAAATATTTCTTGTTTTTAAATATAAATTAATATCAAGAAATATAATTAACTTTTC
Source organism: Phasia obesa (assembly GCA_949628195.1). NCBI lineage: Eukaryota > Metazoa > Arthropoda > Insecta > Diptera > Tachinidae > Phasia > Phasia obesa. The sequence goes on along the minus strand of OX451219.1, from coordinate 80,267,176 downwards.
CATCTCTGAACCACACAAAATTTTTCCCATCGCTAAAGTGATAAGGTTTGTTTTAAATCAAAATATAAAAGTCACACACATATACCCAGCTAGTTAATAATATAATAATCGTGTAAATAAGAATTAAAAAGAGAGTGAAAATAAATTAAATTTTCTATGCGCTCTTCAAAAATAGAAATTCTCAAACTGTTTACTGCGAGAAGACCATAATTGAAAGTTAAAGCATTTGTTGATAATAAAATTCTAAGTTGATAAAATATTTATGTTTATTTAGGCCCATCGTTATAACTTGCCTTTAGCTAAGTTAGGATTTTGTTAGAGCGATAAATAGTTTTTCGCTAAAAACCACTTTTAACTATCACGTACTATAAGGTCAAGTTATAGCAATGAGCATCATCCTCATTATTATAACGAAAAACTACTTATCGCTCCAACAAAATCCTAACTTTAGCTAAAGGCAAGTTATAATAATGGGCCATAGAATTGTTTTATAGGTATTTAACTTCAAATTTAATTTTTTAAACTTTAAATTCAATTTTCTATTCAATTTATATTTCAAGGATGGAAATTTTTTATTATTCTATTAAAATTAACAAAACATATACTAAAATTGGAACGATACAGAGAAGATTAGCATGGCCCCTGCGCAAGGATGACAAGGAAAATCGTGAAGCGTTTCACATTTTTGAAATGAAAATAAAAAATATGTTATTAACTACCTAAAGCTTGAAAATAAAAATAATTAAATTTTGTAATAAAAAAGGAAGAAAAAGCAAAAATACATTTCAGTTAAGATTTAATTTATTATCAATTGAAGATTTCAAAATAAATTAAAACAAATGAAGTAGAAAATTAATCAGTCTGTGGTAGTTTCATTGTCATATCTACATAGTGGTTGCTGCAATCTTCCTATGTAATTATTGCTACGGAGGCTTCAATAACATGAGCAAACATATTGTTTGGAGGACTAGTCAAAAAGACTCTTGCACGAAGTTTGAGATTTGAAAAAACCTTTTCTATAGTGTTTAACATAGTGTTGTCTCGGCAACTATATCTTGTACTTCTGTTGTTTTGTGAATTTTACAATTACGCTATAGCAATGTTACTTTCTTATAGTTTTTTTTAACAGGTCCCTGAGAAATGATACAAAAATATTATAATTTATTGACGAATTAGCTGCTATAAGAGATACATTCCGTCCTCTCACAGAAGGAACAATCACATGTGTTGCAGTATAAATTATTGATCTGTCTTTAGTTCTACGCATGTGATAGTTGAAGCCTGATTCATCTATGAAGATTATATTGTAGCTTAAGGGTTATTTTTTAGCGATTTCAGTGCTTTATTTATACAGGTATTAACATTAATATCTAAAGATTCGCTTGAAGAGCTGCTATCCCTAATAGCCAAATTCTCCTACAACTTCGTTGACGCAATGGACTGGATTCATTAGAAGACGAATTAAACATGTTGTTCTTTCAAAGAGATAACAAAGGAAAAAATAACTAATAAGTTGTTTTGCGTGTGATTAGTCTGAATGTACAGAAATTAATGAATTAAAATTGAATTTTATTTTAACAAAATTGAATTTGATGTTTATAAAATTTAATTTAAAGTTTATAAAATTAAATTTAAAGTTTATAAAATTAAATTTGTAGTTTAAAAAATTGAATTTGAAGTTAAAAACCTTTATTAGCTGTATTGGTTAAATATTTTTTTGTTAAAATATAAAATAATGAGATATTTTCTCGGGTAAAAAGTCTCCTATATATTGACCGAGGTAGCAGTGACGTTAGTTGTATAGTATGTACTATATTACAAAAAAAAATAATAAAGGAAAAAAATGAAAGTAATGAATTTTCCCGATTAAAATGATACTGAAAACTTGACAGCACCTTTTTTGTAAACGTGAAATTTCATACAATACTTACAGAACTTTACAATAATAGAATGGATTAAGGCAGACAAATCCTGAATTATTATCTGGGGTTACCCTTAAAGAAAGTAATTATCAATTATCCCATATCTATAGAACTATGTATATTAGCAAGTGTGTTTAAGTTTGGTGTAGGTAACTATCATAAAAAAATGCGTAGTCGAATAAAAACTGTATAAATAAGAGTGAGGGGATCTGTATCCTTTATTTAAAGTAATTTTAAAATATCCTAAAACTGTGAACTACTTTGAAAACAAACGGCGTACTCCAGCAAAAAGTTGTTGAAAAGGAGCAGTGGAAGGGATACTCTAACACAAAATATTTATAAAATATCGATATTAGGTACCAGGCTAGTTAATAATATAATAATCAATAACTATTCCCGCTCTTTAAACCCATACATTTTTTACCGCTTGGGAATCCCTGCTTTACATTGCTGCACTTTTTATAGAAGTCATAATACATTTTTTTTTATCAAAATGTTTATTCTTTGTTTAGTGATTGTACTAGGCAGACGTGTTTTTTGTTAAACCTTATTTTTTTTATTTTATTTAATTTGCAATTAAATCACAAGATGTCGGAGATAAATTTTAAAAGTTTGGAAGAATGTTTAGAAAAACATATTCCCATTGATGAACTAAAAGAGGTCAAACGTATTCTTTATGGAAGATCAGAAGAGTAAGTTGTTCGTAAAAATTAGTTTGAAAGTAACTAGAAATATTATTCTAATAATAATAAAACATATTTGAACAATATTTTGTTCAACCAACATAGCAGTTGCTACAAATTTTCTTTTAAACTTTTCAAACTTACATCAAAACGATGTATGTTAATTACTTAAGCAGATAATTTTAGTTATTTTTTCTTAAAAAAAAATAATAAAAAATGAATAAACTTTCAAAGTATTTAAATATGGTGCAGTTAAAGATTTATGCCGGAATTTATAAAAATATTTGTAATTTATTAAAGGTTTATTTAACTAATTTTGTATTGACACAGGTGTTTTATAAATCTATTTATTAATATGGCCTCAAGAATTTAATAAGAATAAAAAATTCAATCAATCCCGTATAATATTATAAATATATTTTGTTGCATTTTAAAGATACTGGATTTTATATACTCACTTGTAACTAAATCTACATGAGTGCATAATATGTACAAATATGTATGTGTGTACATATATACATATAAAAATAACACTGGACCACGATAAACATTTTTCGAGTATTTTTTTAAATTTTTTGTTATCTGAGGTAAAGTTAACAATAAAGTGCGGATAACTAATTTTTTTAAGCCATTCGTAAAGAAATTTATCCATAGGATTTAAAACTTCTACTTTTTTGTAGTTGAGGGACCATAATAGCAGAAAATTGAGAAGGCATTTGTAACTTGCATTTTTACCCAGCGGTAAAACTAAAAAGGCCTGCTCACTTCAGGCCTTCCATAAAGCATCAGACCTTCTCTCTCATTTTTCCGTTCCTTTAAAGAAGGGGCTTTTTGAAGGCCGTGGCTCTCCCTTCAAAAAGAGATATTCAATCGCATTAAAACACAATATAAGTCTATCTTGCAACATATCTGGAAGCAGTTGAACTTTATACAACTTTTTGAACTTAGGTTATTCCCTTTTTGGCATTTGAATAGAATCATTTCAATGGACATTATTTAAAAACCAATCAAATCTTCGTATGGGCATTATCGATATATAGCCGTCGTTTAATTCTGGGCAAGATTAGCGATGGTCCTTGTAACTAGTCTGTTGCTGATGAACTGGCAAAGAAGGGAACTTTGCTCAACGATAGCGCCATTGACGTCTATTGTGGCATTCCCCTCTCTGCTTGCGCGCATCGAATAAATCGAGCCTTATATGATCTGGCCCAGGTAAGATGGTCCAATGAGTCGACTTGTCAAACGACGAGGACAATCTGGCCTATACTGGATCAGAAAAAAATGGCTCTGCTATTTCGGCTGCCAAAAATGCACCTACGCGATTTAATATCAACGATCACTGGGCATTGCCTATTCGGAACTCATGCAAGAAGGATGGGTCTCCACTACAACGATTTCTGTAGAAGTTGTCAGGATGAGGAAGAGGAGGAAACTGTCGAACACCTCCTTTGCCACTGCCCTGCGTTAGAATACCAACGCCTCCAGTACCTTGGCCAAAGGTGCTTTGCAAGCCTCTTCTGTGACTCCATTTTGGAACCGAGCAGGATTAACTCCTTTCTGAGAAGCAGCGGATGGTTTTCTAACCAACCTACACTTGAAGAGGCATAGACAATCTCGTTAATAACCTGGCTTGACCAACCTGCCCTCCGTTGGCTACCTCCCCACACTTCTGACTCTTCTCTATCTACTTTTAAACTTTTTGTCTGTCTGTCTGTCTGTGACTTTATCCTATGTCTTCTTTCAACGCTTTTTCTCTTTTCTCTCTCTCTCTCTTTTTCCATCTCTCCCTCTTTTCCTGTCCTCTTTTGCAGGTTACACAAAGGGACCAATACTTGGACCCAAGTGAGCTGTATTGGAGCTGCCTGCTTAACCTAACCTTGTAACTAGCCTGGGGTTTCATTCCCATTAGAAAGTGCATTCCAATAAAAGCTTGTATTTCTGAGGAATTTGTGAAGGTGTAGGGTTTAGCCGGTTGTTGAGCATATACATATGTTCGTTTAAAAAAACAATATGTTCAATAATTTTTTTATAATTTTACTAAATATGTACTTACACTTCGGTAGGTAACTGTTTCCTGCCAGTTGAATTTTGCTTACTCCAATTTGGTGGGGTGAATACCACGTGGCTACTTAAATAAGTTATAGGAATAGCGTCGTCGCTATGAAATTCTTCACTGCATCCCGGATTTTCATCTTCATCAATATATTCATATTCATTGCCGACTGCAATGATGTGATCATAAAGTTCTTAGATTTGATTCTGATCATCGAAGTCCTCAACGTCATCAACAATTGAATCAGCTTCTGAAAGAATCTCTTCCGAAAGGACCCCGTAGAAGAGCATGTGGTAGCTTTGCAATATTTATAAATACTTGATGTTGTTGATTTTGGTGTGATAAAGGCATATTCCAAGAGAAATCATTAAAGTTGAAGCGCCACTTGAATTATTCTTAGATCATTCACCTACTATTGTTTAAACAAACAAAAAAAACGACTAGCACAAGCATAAATTGATTGAATTGTAAAAAATATCCGAGAGAGGATTCTTATTGATTTTGACGAAAACCTCAGATCAGGTCCCAACAGTAACCCGACAACTAGCTAGATACAATCAAATTTATTCTGTATATGTCAAACGACTCTTGGCTGAAAAAACAATAATGTATATGGCAATCACACAGATCTCCGCAACTCAAAAGCAGGCTTAAAGATTGCACGAAACGGTGGAATATCGAAGAGTAGCATTTCTTAAAAACTATCTGAAAGATCTAGACCCAAGTCTTCAATCAGTTTATTCATTATGACGTGCGAGTATATACATTAAAGGCCGTGCGAGTATAAACATTAAAAAGCCTCCCTGGTGAACTTTTTCTGGAGGCTGGGCAAGGCAATCTATTTGTTGGACATTTGAAAAGAGGTTTTACTCCAAATATATCGATATAGTTGAATTGCTAACTGTCGAAGCTAGTGCTGTAGTACCGCTAAGATTTGAATTTAGTAGTATTGAAAGGGCAATAACTGATTTAAACACCAGACAGCCCCTGGCTTTGATAAAACCAGTAACAAGATGTTATTTGAGTTGCCCCGTATAGTTCGCAAACTTATTCTTTTTATTTGTAATGCCATTTTACGTCTTGAGTACTTTCCTAAACCAGAAAAATACCACACAAAAGTTGAATCACACAGACCTATAAGCCTTTTATCAAATATGTCAAAGCTGTTTAAGAGGATGTTAATAACTAAGGGAAACATTCAGTAACGTATTTAAAGTTAGTTGAAACTCATCCGAATCCGCTGCACCGTAACATACTAAATGAACCTGGTTACATTTGAATAAGAAAGAGCGACATTGCTTCTCACATCCGAGCATCAAAGGGATGACCCGCAAATAACTACAACAGTAAAACATAATTTTTTTTGTCCAGCACTCGCTGGACTTAGACTTAGATATGAGTAATTATTGTTAGTTCAAATACATACATACATATGTATATATATTGAAGATACAATAAATAAAAATATGCAAAAAAATGTACATATAGGTATGAATGTATGTATGTATATATAGTATGTATTATACATTGCACAGTGGTGTTATTTTTATGCTTTGAACCTTCACTACTTCAACGATTTTAACTATTTATTTTTGGAGTTACTTGTTTCAATCACTTTTTTCACTATCTTAGTTATCAAAATGTGTAAAAATACGATGTCTAACGCTGGTGATTTTATGAAATTTACTAAACGGAAAACATTATCGACTCTTGTCTGATAGCACCCAACTTTAATTAAAAAATACTACATCTAACTCTTTCATACACTTAGTCTTACATATAAAAGTGGTATTTATAACAGGCATACGCAACCAAAGGAAGTGGTTAAAATGAGAATGTATTGGTGTTCTGAAGAAATCTCTGCCCTGTAATTTCAATTTTATTATTTTACTAGCTGTGCCCGCCACTTCGTCAGCGCCCTTGCAATATTTTGTTCGATTTTGCTTTAAAAGCAATCCACACCTAAGACCATTACTTTTTTTAGAGCTTCAATTATGGTTTATGTATTTAATTTATATAAAGGGTCTCATCCCTATTAAAATATGCCGCCTAGTATATTCATATATATGTATTTGAATGTTTGCCTAGATATACTGATTGGTATTGCGGTAGTCTACACGAACCCGCAACCCCCAGAATATACAAACATGCGTAACAAAATTTATTAAGAAAACAAAAATTTTATAAAAGTCTTTTAAAAGAGATTTAATGGAAGCAGACAATTTTCGGAAAACCTTCTAGAATGTTTGACATCACAAGCAAGAGCACAAGAGGTGGGCCTGCTCCGCATTCACAACCTGTATAAAAATATATGAGTATTATTGTACCTACTAGGAGGTCTTCACTTTCATTTTTTACTTCTGAATTTTTAAACAAATACTAGTGCATTTGTAAAATTTTGACGTTTCGAACTGCAAAATTAGTAAAGATAAAGTCAGCTATGTACATACTTATGTAGTATGTCTTCAACACCACCTGATAATTACACCTTGGCCGGAACTGTTTATTTTCTCAGCCTTGCTTTTATGAATATGCGGTAGAGGCTGAATTATTTTTAACTCCAGTTCTTATAAGCCCTACAAAGTTGAGTTAAAACTCATTTCGAAGATAATTTAAAACCTTAATTTAATAGCATTTTTTAAATTTTTTTATAAGAAAATTTTCAATGAAATCTGAAGTAGCAGTTTTGAGTGCCTTGTTGAGTTGACCTGTTATAACCCTATAAGTATTTGCATAATATGTCATTATTTAAAATAATTTTTACTTATTTCTAAGTTACCAACCTAATTATTTAAAACCGAATAATACATTACGTAATCAATTCTGAAGAACTGTTTACTTTAGTCTCACGCCGTGTTAAAATCATTACACTGGTAATCTAGTTAGAAAGATCATTCACCAAAAATACTTAATTTCCCAATCGATTACCTTTTTTTAATTTTTTTTGCTAGGAATGAACGCGTTGTCGAAAATGTGTGACATATATGTATGTAGTTCTCATTAATTTCTATTTTTTTTCAGCAACGACTTAGAATTACCCGACGATGCTAAAAATATTGCAGCCGAAAATGATTTTGAGTTAAAGGGTTTTCGTTTAACAGCCAGACAAGAGCAAATGCGAAAAGCTCGGCTAGTTAGAGTGGGAGCCGTACAGAACTCCATTGTGTTGGCTACAACAGAACCAATTGAAAAACAACGGGAAGCCATATGGAAGAAAATCACCTGCATTATCAAAGCAGCGGCAGCAGCAAGCGTAAATGTTTTGTGTTTGCAAGAAGCTTGGAGTAAGTTAAGATGAGTTAAATTTTAATTAGAAAACGCTCAATTATTCAAATATGATTTTCTCCATAGCAATGCCGTTTGCTTTTTGTACACGCGAAAAATTCCCCTGGTGTGAATTTGCCGAAGAAGCCATTACAGGTCCATCTACCAAAATGTTGCAGGAGTTGGCTAGAGCCTATAACATGGTAATTATCTCACCTATTTTAGAAAGAGATGTCGAACATTGTGACATCATTTGGAATACAGCTGTGGTAATTTCGAATAAAGGTCGTTATATCGGAAAACATCGTAAGAATCACATTCCTCGAGTGGGCGATTTCAACGAGTCCACTTACTATGTAGAGGGCAATACCGGTCATCCAGTATTTGAAACAGAATTTGGTAAAATTGCTATTAATATCTGTTATGGACGTCATCATCCACAAAATTGGCTAATGTTTGGTTTAAATGGTGCGGAAATTGTTTTTAATCCTTCGGCTACAGTTGGAGCTCTAAGCGAACCCTTGTGGTCGATTGAGGCTAGAAATGCTGCTATTGCAAATAGTTATTTTACTGTTGCTATTAATCGTGTTGGTTATGAGGAATTCCCCAATGAATTTACTTCGGGTGATGGCCAAAAGGCTCATAAAATATTTGGACCATTCTATGGTTCATCTTATGTGGCAGCTCCCGATGGCAGTAGAACTCCGGTAAGTAAAATATTTCTTAGTTTCTAATATTTTTATTTTAAATAAATCAACTGATAAATAATTGTTTTAATTTTTAACAAAAAAATCATTCAGATACCATTATCACAATCCTTTTTACATCCAATAACTAAAACTTATTTAAATACTTATGTCCTTATGCAAAATAAATAATTTTAATTAAAATTTGACTTGAAGTAGACTTTATTTCTTTTACATCTTAAATTATTGCTTAGACAACAAAAGTTGAGTTGAATATTGTTCAGCAGACAGACAAATATTTGCCAATAGTATTTATCATTAGTATCTTTTGTCCGAAACTGCGCTAGATGTCAGAGACTTACGAGTACAATAATAATTGTTGAAATACATAGATTTAGTGAGTTGTAGATTACAGATCTACAACTTGATACCAACAAATTTATCATTTTTGCAAACACCAGTCCAAATCAGAGAAGGAAAAAGTTGATAAGCGAAATAAGGTCTTATAATCCGAGCCCATTGACGAAATATTAGGGAAAAATATTTGTATACATAGTTATATAGAAAATCAATTTCTGTGCATGTACATTTATAAAAGTAGGGTAAATACCGAAGAAGATCCTCTTCTTTCGTCAATCATTTCTGATGTTTAATAGTAAAATTACGGCTACCTTGCTTTCAGTAAGTTTCGTTCTGTTACCAGCCTCTCAACTGTAGTGATTTCATACTGTCGACTGGTATTTAAAAACCATCTTGCTCTTCATAGTGTTTATCTTAGCCTAAGGACCCCAATATCATCCACATTTATTATATGTCTGCCCGTGTTACTAAGCCTAATCCCACAAACATTGAACAATAAAGCAAAAAGAGGGGCTATTGCCTCAAAAGAGCCTTTAAAAAATCCATGCCGGTTTCTTACGGTCTTCTTTGCTTTGATCGAAACAAGAATTTATAAAATGGCCAGCAAAGGAGAAAATATATTCACTCATACTGAGCCCCATATTCGCAAATAAGTCTACATTAAAACTAGAGGTCGGAAGGTTTCTAGGGTTGGTTTAACTTTATTAAGCCAGCCAGTAAGGGTAATACCTAACCAAGAGCCTACTATCGGCCGCCACCCAGGAATTATAACCCGAACCACTTAAAGTACAATTACTTATGGCGAGTTATACCCTTGTATCTCTCATAACCTTTTATTTACCGAGTAAATGCCGCATTTACCTTCAAGTCCGTAAAATAACTCATGTAAATTAAAAATAAGTAGTCTGTGTCTGTCTGTCAAGTCTGTACATTAGTCCTGGGGGCCTACTGTGTATTTAGATTCGAAAGAAAAATCATTCGAATTTGTATGTCTTTTACATTGTGTTTCGAACAATTTTTCCTTCGAATCGAATTACGCAGTAACCCCCCCTGGCAAAGTATTGAGTATTGGGTACCGAGTATTTGATAAATTTTTGAGTACTCAACACTTTTAGAGTAGAATTTTTTAGAAATAAATTTAATGTAATATTTGACGACTACGACTATAATTTTCCGTTGCTGTTATATAAACGAAACTATTGAGTACCCAACTGAAAATTATCAAAGCCCGTTTCACACTATAATACTGAGTATTAAGATTTCCATTGGATTTTGTAAGAAATCAAATGAGAATTGCTTCATTGTCAAAAAATCGAACGTAACATAACATATCGGTTTCACACCATCACACACAAGCCGAGACGAAACATTGAATAGCGACAGCTGAGCAATTACAGAGGTGCCGGATCATAAGTTTGTTTGGCCGTTTAAGTTTTCGTTTAAGAAAAAAAAATAAATAAATAAAACACATTTAAAAAAATAATACGTACATTTAACAATTTCTAGACATGGCAGAAACAAAGTACATATATACGTAGGCGATAATACTGATGGCAATTTAAGGCAGACGTAGGACAAAGAAAAAATATCATCGAAGGCGGCGAACTATCGGCTGCGATTCACTCAGCTTGATTCTTTGCTTAAAAAAAACACAACCCTGGTAAAATGAAAAATGTTATCGTTTAGAAAATTTTCTAAAAATAGTTTGGTATTATGGGATGTGAAATTTCTTTCCGTAGTATTTCACATTTTGATAACATACTGCTTTCACACTATCACACTTTCTCATTGGATTTAAGTTTTTGACAAGTCTTAATACTCAGTATAATAGTGTGAAAATGGCTTAAGTTGTATCGTAGTAGTATCGAGAAAATAGTAGAAATTGCCAGCACTACAGCTTATGAAATATATTTTGAATATGTTTGTGCTAGTGAATATAGTAATCGATACGGAACACAAAACCATTAATTTTTGAATTTTTTGTCTGTCTGGTCTGTCTTTTTTATTTTTAATTAAACTTAATTTAGTTAAATTAATTTGTACATCGTTCCTAGGAAAATAAGGATAAAAAAGTAAATGATGCTGAAAACTTGGTGGCACTTTTATTTTTCCAATCAGGCAATTTTCGGCAGTATTTACTAGTTTTGGAATCTTAAAATAAGCTTTGGACTACTTTGAAAACAAAAGGCAAAGTCGAACAAAATACTGATGATTTAGATGCGCAAATATTGTAAATCTGAAGATTAATTTAACCATTAAGACTGTAATCTCCCAAAAACTTGCTGAAAACGAGCGGTGGGCTACCAAAATACAAAATAGTTATCAATGTATGTATGTATGTATGTATGTATGTATGTATGTATGTATGTATGTATGTATGTATGTATGTATGTATGTATGTATGTATGTATGTATGTATGTATGTATGTATGTATAAATCTTTGTTTTATTGTGTGACGATAATAAATAATGCTAATAAAAATTTAAATGAAGAGTTTGATTCGTTAAAGAGATGATATTGACAACCAATCATTACCAAAAGTAGATAGAAACAAAGAATGCTGAAGAAAATTCATTATTTTTTATTTAAATGCAAGTTAATTTAATGTTTTCAATATTCTTTGATATAATATTTTTAATGTATTACAATATGTTTTAATATTTTTTTCTTCAGGCACTTTCACGTCACAAAGATGGCCTTTTGATCACAGAATTGGATTTGAATTTGTGCCGTCAAGTAAAAGACTTTTGGAATTTCCCAATGACTCGAAGACTGGAACTTTATGCTGAATCTTTTAAAAAAGTTTGCGAACTAGATTTTAAGCCACAAATAGTTAAAGAATAAAAAAATATGTATTTCTTCCACAACATTTTTAGTGAAATAAACGACGGTTTAAAAAAAAAAAATTGATCACGTTACATGTTTCGATGTTCGATTTTATTAAAAAAAACGTTGGCGATACCGGATTATTTCTGAAGTCTTCCAAAAGACATCCGTCTTTGCTTCCTAAAAAATTAACCGAATTAATTTCGGAAATTTACACAAATATTTAAAACAAAAAAAACTAATCCCTGAGTTTTCTACATGGTCCTTACGCTGGACTAATTTAAAATAAAGATAAAAAGATAAGGATAAAGATAAGATAAAAATCCCATATTCAAAATGCAATATTTTGAACTACTGTAGTTGTAAAACAAGCATAGTTTTTCTTGGGTGAATCTATGAGATTATTTTTCAATATATTAATAAAGGCCACAGCAAGGCGAATTAATACTAGGTGATTGCACAGGCGAATTCAGGCTTTTTCGCCCCCTTTGCAGTTGGCAAATTTCATATAGAAAAACTTTTTTTATAATTTTTTTATATGGAGTTTGACTGTTCGATTTTATGCTAATGATGAGCTTTTTCGCTACTGCAATCACCTGCTATGGATTCGCCTTGGGCCACAGGAAAATATAAGAAAGACCAACCCCAAATAATATAAAATATAAATTGACAACCTACAGTGGGGCGGAAACAAAACATTTTGGAAAAAAATAAAGTCACATTAAAAACTTAATTAAGGTCAGGATTCGCTGTCATACTCAGTTCGATCTGTTCAGTTTTTCCTTGTGTAATTGAAAATGTCCCCTTATATAATAAATTAGCCAAGTGCGTGTCGGACTCACAGCACGTAGGGTTCAGTACCACTTTACTGTATTTACCTTTAATAATACCTAAATAAGGCCTGTAAATTGCGTAAAATTGGATTATTTATTTATTATTTTGCTTTTATAGAGGGCATATTCAAATTAAATTATATTTGCAATGTTTGCAAACAAGGCCATATATACACGACGAATATGTACGCAAAACACGTCTTTATGGGGACGCTATCTTTATGGGGACTGTCGCCGCTATAGCAGCAAATACTAAATCTTATAGGGTGTTCCGATAGAGAGGTGTTATTTACGAATATGTGTTTTTTTCTTCAACTGTAGGAGGAATACACTAAAAATATGCAAGCAGTAATTAAAAAAAAAAATTAGTTCGCTATATATACAAGTCTAAAAAAATAAACTTAAAAATTAAAGGGTGTTCCGATAGTGGTGTGATTTGCATGTATAAGGCCTAAGTTCTGAACCATAATAGGTAGACTCTTGAAATTTTCACAGAAGGCGTATAACTGTGGCCACTATAAAATTAAAGGGTGTTCCGTTAGTGAAGTGATTTGTATGTATGATGTATGATTTGTATGGCATAGGTTTTAAACGATAATAGGTAGACTCTTGAAGTTTTTACAGGATGAGTATTACTATGGCCACTATAACAAATAGTAAGAATAACAAATAGTAAAAAATATGCAGGCACATTGACTAATTTGTTAACCATATTAGATAGACTCTTGAAATTTTCACAAATGTTGTATTACTATGAGCCCATAAAAACAATAAAAATTTAAAGAGCTTTTCGACAGTGACGTGTTTTGCATGTATAACGACATATTTTTTGAACCGTAATAAGTAGACTCTTCCAGTTTGTATAGAAGATGTGTTGCCATGGCCGTTATGACAATTACTAAAAATTAAAGGGTGTTCTGACTGTGACATGTTTTTCACGCATAGTAACTTATTTTTTTAATAGTAATAGATAGACTCTGGATATATTTATAGAAAGAGAATTGCCATGGCCGCCATAGAAAATAACAACATTAAAGGGTGTTCCGACAGAGACATAATTTGTACGTAAATAGCCTTATTTTTTGAACCGCAATAGGTAGGCGCATGTATATTTTTATAGATAGTGTATTACCATGGCCGCTTTAACAAAAATTTTTGTGTTCCAACAGTGATACAATTATGACTTTAATTTTAAAATTAAAGGGTGACCCATTATACATGAAAAAATTAACAACTTGAAATATTAAAGTTGTGCTAAACATAGTACGGAACCCTAAGTGTGTAAGTCTAACTCGCACTTGACTGATTTATATATGTTTGTGCGCCCAGAACTCATTCATTTCTGAACCGATTTTAAATTTTCTTTTTTATTAGAAAGGATATGCTTACAGATTGCTCCCATTTTTAAAGAAGTTCAGAACTTTAAAAATTAAAGGGTGTCCCCATACAACATACATGTTTTTTACGTGTATTATGAACCGTAAAGAGCACCATTTTAAAAAACTGCGTATAACTATAACTGTCAATAACAGAAAGTAATAAAAATATAAACTTAAAAATAAAAGGGTGCTCCATATGTGACGTTAATTTACCTATATGGCCCTATCTTTGAACCGTTGTAGACAATCACTTGAAAATTGGACAGAAATACAATATTTAATTATAAATTAAATATTTATAATTAGAAATTAAAGGGTGTCCCAATTGTTGTTGTTATTTGATGTATATAGCAAAACTTTTGAACCTTAACAGAGAGACGGTTAAAATTTACAAAAAACAACCTGTATATCATAGTGCGCTATAAAATTAAGCATAAAATTGAAATGTGAAAAGTAAAGGGTGTCCCCATAATTTATGTAATTTGACCTATCTGGCCCTGTCTTTTGAACCGTTATAGACAAACACTTGATAATTAGACAGAATCTCCATTGCTATGTCCGGTATAATAACATGTATAAATATTTAAAATTATAAATTAAAGGGTGTCTCATTAATTGATGTAAATTGATGCATATGGTCAAACTTTTGAAACGTGTTAGACAGACAGTTGAAATTTACAAAGAATCTGTATTGATAAATCCTTTGTAATATGTGTTTAATTTAAAATTGTACATTAAGGGGTGTCCCAATTGGTGATATTATTTAACCTATATGGCTCTATCTTTGGAACCGTCACTTGTTATAGCTGTGTCAGTAATAATAAGTGTAAATAAATAAAGGGTACCCTCCTATCTGACGTAATTTATCGTATATGGCTTTATCTGCTGAACCGTTATGGATAGACATTTGAATTTACAGAACGTATATTACTATGTCCGTTATAGCAACTAGTGTAAAATTATATGATTTGGGTACTAGTTCTTACAGATTACTTCCTTTTAAATTTTTAGTTTAGAATTGATTCCCATATGTATATTTGTTTTGAAGTCGGTTTTTTTGCAAGAATTATATTATTTCTTACACGATTATTGGGCCTTTGTTTTCACAGATTGTGAAGAATAAATTCTTCTTCCCTAACAATACTATATTTAAGTGTCGATGATAACTTGTCTCAAATATATGGAGGAACGCGCTATACAAATTGATAGAGAATTTATCTGGAATCAACGGGTTCCAGGAACGAGTTCCAGATTAATTCAGGGGTAACGCAAGGCTCTGCTCTTTCTCCTACACAATTTCTTATTTTTATAAATGACCTTCCTTGTCAAATTTCCAACCATATCTACTCTTTCACATATGACAGCAGCATTTGTCATTCGTAGTTGTTCAGACCGAACCAGTTGGAAATAGTAGCCAATTGACAAAACATGAATAGAGTAGAATTTATTGCTTGTAATACAAGTTGTGCGTTCGAAGGCAATGCCTCATCAGAAGCTCTCGATTATCTTGACATGGAAATCCAGTGCGATTTCCGATGGATTAAACACATTTTTCAAGTTTCAAGAGAAGCTTCCAAGTGCGTTATGTGCTGTTTTTGTATGAAAAGCACAAACATTTTTAAATTTATTTCTATACAAAATTTTCAGACGTATCGCTCTCTTGTAATACAGAAACCGCCCTTTTGTTTTTTGCATCGGTGTAAAAGATACTTCATTTCATCTGACCTTAATACTACTTATGTCACCTATGATGTCCGGCCCAAAATGGAATACAACTCTTATGTATAAGCCGGATCCGCAAAGCCTATTTTGAGGCTACTCGACTTCGACACAATGTGGGATGTGTTTCTCTGTTTTACCGTTACTACAATGGAATGTGCTCTTATGAAATCAGAAAAATTGTACTTGATACTTACACATTTTTGCGTACAAATCGCTTCTCCTCAAGATCCCTTGCATTATATGGAAAATTCATATTTTTTGCGTGTGTGAAATAAATTCCCTGCAGATATCTTTCCTGTCAACTTCAATATGACTACTCCTGATAAAATGCATTGCATCTCCTGAGAGTGCGGGTCCAAAAAAAAAAAAAATGTTAAATTGTTTGGAATAAAACGATATACCCTAGTCTGATTTTTCATGTGCTGTTTATGTAACCCAATTGAACAAAAGGTCTAGTAAATTAGTGTAGGAATAAAGGTCCAACTATAATGTGCATAAGTTGGCTTAAGCTCATGTCAAAAAATGAAGGAAAAGCCTGTCAAATGCTTAAGCAACTTATTGAAAACTTTTAGGTGGCTTATATAAATCTAGAATCTATTATGCCAGAGTTGCACATTTGTTTTTTTCTAAATAAATAAAATTTGTTAACAAAAAGGTATTAAATAAAAATATTTTATATACTTTTATAGTTTTAAGAAAATTTCGTAAGAAAAGTTAAACATTTTTTGCTGTCTGTATAATTTTGGCCAAAAGTACTAAAAAATACATCGGTGTGCATCACTAAACAATAAAATGCTCTCTCTTTTTAATTACGATTATAATACAACGCCTCCCTTTTTTCTTATGGAAACTTAATTTTTTTAAACATTTTATATTTAACTAGCTGTGCCCGCCACGTCGTGGGCGTCCTGACAATATTTTGCTCGATTACGCTTTGAAAGTATTCCACACCAATTGTCAGACTCTTACTTTTATAGCTCTTCAGTTACAGTTTATGTATTTACTTTATATAAAGGTACTCATCTCTGGCTAAAATTCTAAAATTTATAAAAAACTTCTAAAAATTATTGTAAAGCTCTGTAAGAGGTGTTTAAAATATTTTAATAACACAAAGTGTAATTACACAAAGTAAAAATACAAATTTTATTCAATTGGCGCATCTGTGCGCAACCTCAGTACCTTTCAACCGGAAATTGCGTACTTTCACTGTCTTTTCTTCACTTTCTCTTGGAAATGAGATATATTGGAATCAGGATGCTAAGGTACCTCCTCACAAAAACTTGTTAAAATCCATCCAGTAGTTTCTACGTGATGCGAACGCAAAAGAAAAGCAGACAGACAGACAGGCAACATATATGTATTGGCACAGTTGCTTAAGCTAGATCAGGCATATTATAGTTGGGCCTTAACTCAAATTGAGTACTTTTCATACAAATTTCCTAGAGGATTTGTTTCATTGGGGTTACATAAACAGCACATTAGTGTCGTTAGCTGTGGCATTTCCATGTTTTCGCGAAAACCATCAAATTATTAAAGAGTTAACAACTGTGCACATATTTTCCATAATAATTTTATTTTAAAATTATACATTATTGTTGTTTTTGTTTAACTTGTTGTTTTTTTTAATGATAAATAACAATTATTATACACAATATTTTTCTTTGGTTTCTTTGTCTTGAATATTTTTAATAAATTCTTTTTTTTACTAATTTTTGGAGTTAGTTTGTTCTTACTGGGGGGGGGGGGGAAGGTTTTTCTTTAACATACTCTCGTACATGCACATATACATTCATCATAATGTAAAGTTAAATAATGATGGACAACTTTTTTTGTCATTAAGTAGTAAAATAGATCAATATTTCTTCCTCTATTTTTTAACAATTTATTAATTACAAATTTTAATTATTGTATTGTTTTCATTGTATATTTTGTATAGTAATTGGGTTTTATACAATATTAGTTGGTTTATTGTTGTTGTTTTATTTTTTACATTTTACATATATTTTTTTTTTAATTTAAATAAACATTTAGCAAAGATACATTTAAAAATTTGTTAAAAAATTATTGAACAATAAAAAAATGTCACTTTAATATTAAATCTTTGTATATGAAATAAAAGAGTTGGCAACACTGTAAACGACGGTTATTTTTTGGTTTGTTTTAAATTTAACAACAACTGCTGAATTGAGTCAATGCACTAAATAATGTTGTAAAAATATTTATTTTTATAAATGTATTTGTATGTTTGTATGTATGTTTGTATGTGTTTGTGAGTGTTGTTATTCCTGTGATTTATTTTTGTTTAAGAGCAGGATTTTAATAACAACTTTTAATTTATAACAAGTGTGTTTTTTTTAATTTTAAGTGAGTTGAATATTTAATGCATTTTTTGGTTTAAAAAAAATATGTTTTATTTGTTTTTTTTTTCTAAATAACTGTTTTTTTTTTGGTGTTATAAGGTCTGTTTTTGCTTAAATATTTTTGTTGGTTTAAAATTTTTTAAAATTATATTTAAGTATTTGTGTTTTGGCATTATTTGTAGCAGTGTTTTTTGTCTTTCTTTTTGGTTTTTTTACTTTTATGCAACAATATGTAGTGGTATTAATGGACTAACTATCCTTTTACTTCTTGAAAGCTACCTAAAGATTTTAGCTGCCTTAACTTCATTCCTTTTGAAACAAAATGAATGTTAAAAAAATGAACATTTATTGAACCCACGATGATGGTGCCCACATGGGTTCATTTTCAAGTCTTTGCACAGTGTTGACCAGTTTTTCAAAAGCCGCTACCAAATCAGAGTTAACAATTTCATCATCGAAAAAGTGTCCATAAAGAAAGTCAATACGTTCTGCAGATTTTATCATGTCATTAAACTCTTCATCCTGTAAAATAAAGATAAGGGTTTGATTAATAAGTCCTCATGTTTATTTTTCCAGTAAAATCTGCTTAATTAGTAATTTGAAAATTTTACTCTCAAAAAATTTTTTGGTACGCAGTAAAAAGTGATAAAGAATTTGATTTTAGAAGCAATTTAATAATAGAACTAACTTTGAAAATAAAATTTTTGTTATTAAGTAGGGCACTCCTAGGGGCTGTCAATTGCATTTTGCAATTAATTACATTTAATTGTCATTATAATTATAATTTAATGTAATGGTAAATGAGATTTTTCAATTACAACTACATCAATTTGTAATTGACTTTGGTCCTCCAATTCAATTACAATTAATTATAATGTGTAATTGGAAATATCAAATGACAATTACGAGTGTTTAAATGTCATTGAAATGTAATTTAAGCCCCCCAAGCCTAGTAAATACTCTAAATTGCACAAAATAAACAATATAAATCCCGAGCATTAAAGCAGGGCAATATTTTAAATTAAAATCTAAATCAATTGTTTGGTAAAGCTCAAACTAAATAAATTTATTGTATTTTACTGTCAGCGATGAAAGGCAGAGAATTATTAAATAATTGCATACAAAAAATTAAATTTTATTTAAACAGTTAAAACTTACCGTAAAACCTCTGGCATTAGATTCATCAAAAGTCGATTTGGCTCTTGATTCTGTGCGAGTAGTTTTTAGTTTATCAAATTCCGGCGGTTTAATGTGAATAAGAAAAGGTTTCAGTTGCACAGTCCTAAGCGCTTTAATCGCCTGATAATGAGGACTTAGTAGACAAACACAACCGGCATTAACAATTGATTTGACACTTTCCGCAGACGTGCCATATAAATGACCCTTGTATTCACCATGTTCAATAAATTTGCCAGACTCAATATCGGCATCCATTTTTTCACGGCTAATAAAAATATATTCACGACCCGCTACCTCACCAGTGCGCATGGGACGAGTTGTATCTAAAGAAATCGGTTTAAATAAATATCCAAAAGACTAGAGAATATCTTTACTTACATGGCACAGGACTGCGATACTTTTCTGGATCTCTAGCTATTAAACGCCTTCTCAACTCATTGCGTCCGATACCGGGAGCGCCTATTAATACTATAGGTCTATAAATGCCTGGACGTGGATACAATTTGGCAACTTCTTCATAGGTGGCAATCATTTCACGATCAAAGTCATCATTCTCTGTTATATCGTACATGATTTTTTTAGTTTTTGGTTGACGACATGATGAAGTGCTATTACTAGATCGTAGCATTGGTGAACCGGGCGGGGTGTTACATATTGAGGTACATGAGCCTTCTGATTTTAGTTTGGTTATGAGTTTTTTTTTTAAATAGTTTTAGTTTTTTTTTTTTTAAATAAATTAATGCCAATTTATTGTTAGAGATGGTCATGTTTTTAATTAATCAAATGCGGGGAGAGTAAAGTTGGGTTCATTGGTCATGCGGGTTGAAAGAAAATGTTATTGAGTTTTATGATTTGTGCGAATTTAAAAGTTAATGAATTATTATAGAAAAATATATGTTAAATGCGTTAATGAAAATTATAGCAATTACTTGAATTTTCGAATTATTTGTAAATTCACTAGAATTCTCGGTGCGCTTCGCTACACCCAGCCACAAAAAATACAATAAACACTTGAAAGAAAAGTATGGCCAACATGTAAGCAACGTACGACGACCAATGTTGCCATCCAATCTGTTTTTTGCTAGACTATGCTTATTTACACGATAATAATTTTTCACTTTGTATGGGAGCTATCACGCGCACTGTCCCAATCAAGTCTATATTTTACTAGACTATGCTAGGGTTGCTTGTACAAAGTTTTAAGACTGCATCTATTGTAGTTCTCTAGGTGGACGTTAATAATGTTTCATATTGTATGGGAGTTACTACGGCTTCTGTCCCCATCCAGTCTGTGTTTTGTTAGGCTATGCACATTAGTATGAGGGTTACTTGTGCAAAGTTTCCAGACTTTACCTATTGCAGGTCGCCAGGTAGACGTTAATAATTGTTCACTTTGTATGGGAGGTACCACGCCCACTCTTCCAACCCAGCCTGTGTTTCGGTAAACTATGTAACTATTAACAAGGCGGTAATGCCAAGTTTACCTTAGGTATTATTTATATTGATAGGTCACAGAAAACGAAGTCGGAATTTTGTTGATTTTGACGGAAATAAATATAATATAGTAGTTTTCGTTGAAACTAAAGAAACGCTTGGTTAATATTCTGGGGACTCTGAGTTACTAAGATCCGCTGTAATTGTACCAGCACAAATGATGCTAAACGTTCCGGTCGCCTAAAAGAGGCCACAAATACTCAATAAAATCAGTGGAATGAATTGAACGATCGGAGAATAAAAGTGCCAGCTAGAGCGTTACTTCAGCTACATCTCAAGCAACTTAACTAAACTTTCCAAATTTTAGGAAATGGCTGGGTGGTAAGAAATTTGGGTCAAACTAAGAGGTCATGTTTTAAGGAAACCACTTTTTTGAGGGCCTTGAAAAATATTATTTAGAGGAAATAAGAAACTAGAAAGACTCTTGAATAAATTTAACAGAATTCGCTAGTGTCAGCTATAGACAAGAAATTGATTTTAAAATACGAGTACCTGCAAATTTTCTTAATTACACTATACTGAAAGCATTTTTGACAACTTACTTTTAGACTCTCCATCACTAGCTTCACGTTGCGTTCTTTCATGCAGAATACGTCTTTCTTGCAAGGCACGACTTGGTATGAGACCTGCACGAGCAGTACGCTCTGATTCTTTGCGGGCTTGCCACCAATAAGCATCATCCTTGAAAAACACAATTAAACCTTGAACCAAAAAAATTTTTATTTTAAACAATAAAATCTGTACAAACCTGTGATACAATGTGTAGAATATCACCACGTTGAAAGGCTAAGCCGGCCTCTTTACAAGGAATATAGGGGTCCACTTCAGGATTATAGTCGAAATGAGCACGTACCCGCACTTTAGACTCACGCTGAGCACCTTTGCCATCTGATGGCACCAATTTAAATGTGATAGTACCCTCTGAATTTTGCTATTGTTTTTTAAATTATTTTAATTAATTTCCTTGCGATGCTTTCATAATATCCTTGCTTACCAAAATACTTAATACATCACCAGGAGTTTTACCCTCAACATTAATACCATTGACTTCAATGACTTCATCGCCCACGTGTATTAGACCTGAACGATCGGCTGCTCCACCGTGCATGATGCGGGCAATAATTATTTTACCCGTTTCTTCGTCTGTTTTAATAGTGGCTCCCTAAAAGTATGAAAATTTTGATTTACTACCAACAAATTATTGAAAAGCACGTACTTTTATAGAGAAATAAAATTATTTTAATTTTGACTTGATTTTCTGCAAAGACAAAGTACGACACAAATGTTTTAAGTGTATGTTTTAACAAAAAAATTAATTAAATATAAATAAACTTACTGAAATTTACGTTTTTATTTGTATTAAAAAATATATTGACTCGTTAAATTTTATTATCAATAAAATTTTTTGCTCTTTGTTTAAACCCTTATCAGCGTAATATATGTACAATTATTTACTAGATTTTTTTATAAAATTAATTTCGAATCTTTTTTGACGAAACCTATTGAATGAGTATTGCAAATATATCTACATCTTCATTATATAAAATATATTTGATGATTTCGTCTTGCGTTTTCTAAAAAAACGCTTCCCTAACAACCTCCTGAGACAAAAATCATAAGCTATATAACCTATTTGAGTAAAATTCGTTATTTTCTTCTCTTCTCTTCTCTTCTCTTCTCTTCTCTTCTCTTCTCTTCTCTTCTCTTCTCTTCTCTTCTCTTCTCTTCTCTTCTCTTCTCTTTTCTTTTCTTCTCTTCTCTTCTCTTTTCTTCTCTTTTCTTCTCTTCTCTTTTCTTTGCTTTTCTTTTCTTCTCTTCTCTTCTCTTCTCTTCTCTTCTCTTCTCTTCTCTTCTCTTCTCTTCTCTTCTCTTCTCTTTTCTCTTCTTTTCTTTTCTTTTCTTTTCTTTTCTCTTTTTTAAACTAGGGGATTTATCCCCAAAACATTGACTTTTATTTCCTTATGGGGATAAACAGTTTGGTTTGGGGATTGGGAAATTTATTATATTTTAATTGCATTGAATCCTGATGTAATGGATATTGGTTCAAGAGACATATAAAAAACGCAATTAAGAAAACTACATTAAAAAGGTGGAAGTAACAAGCATATTTCAGGTAAAAGTTTATCAAGATGCCGCAGAAACTACCTTCTTTCTAGACATCGCTTTGCATACATTACTTTTTTGGAAACCAATAAGTAAACCAAAAAATAATATACATACATTTTTAAAATAACAAACTTTTGATTCATCCTCAGAAATGGTGAAGTAAAAGTTCAATCAACTACAGTATAAATAAATTACCCTTTTTAGTATGGGGAATTTTGGGGGTTACAGTTTTGAAAATGGGAATTTGACTCAAAGTGTGTTCTCTTCTCTTCTTTTCTCACTGCTTGTCTCTTCTCTTCTTTTCTCTTTTTATTGCTTTTCTTTTCTCACTAATTTACTCTTCTCATTGCTTTTCTCTTTTATTCTCACTTCTTATCGCCTCTGCTCTTAAATTTGTGCAAAAATTTCAGTAAGTTTATTTTTTACGAGTGTAATTATTTACAAATTGTTGTATGCTACAGTGTGTGATAGTAAAACAAAGTTCTTCTTTTTGTGATTTGATTTTCTTTTACAAGAAATTGTGAAGGACATTTACTTACAACAATTGGTTCCGCACTTTGTGCTCCTGTCTGTGATTTTTTCATATATTTTTATAATTTTTTTCATTTTTGTTAAACAAATAAATAAATGCAATAAAAAAAGAAATACGCATCGATTTTTATATGAAATAACTGTTGTAACAATATTATTCAATTGATTTGTTTTAAAATTTTTGGAAATTATTAGAGAAATTGAATTGAATGATGATGAGGATGAAAATGTCTTTTAACACAAGCTTTTGAATGATAACAAATGGTGAAACTTTATTGGGTTGATCCATATTAAAATTTAAGAAATAATATTTTTAGGAAAAAAAATGTAAAACTGTAATATTTTAAACTTCATTGAACTTATCTGAAGACTCAGAAATACGTATTAATTATGGCTGTCTTTAGTATTTTGATCTAAAATGAAGCAAAGCAGAGCTAATTCTTACAAATAAGAATGGAAACATTTAAAATCAAAGAATGATTGTTAAGTTTTTTTTTAGATTTAGTAAGGTTTGCAAGTCATCGTGAATCGTTTAACATCAAAACAACGTTTTTAAAATGTGAAAATTTTATTTGAAAACCATTAATTTATTCCTGAACTGCTCTATCACTTCGTTTATTTTACGGTCAACACAATCGTTCTGTAGCAAAATGAGCAAGGAGCTTACGAGCGCTAGAGAGCCATGCTGACTGAATTTTTTTTTCAAAAATGTATCAACTTAACATCAAGGTCATTTGGTTCCAACTTGCCATACAGCGCGGTTAACAATCGATTAATTGCAAAGTCAATTTTTTCCAGAAGTGGTCCTATTTCCTGCCTCCCCCACCCGTTCGTGTGATTTAACACCTTTGGATTACATTTCATATTGGTTTATGCCGAAAAACCTGAACTCTTGAAGCATCTGATGCTATTATGGCGCCATACGTCCAGATTTATTGGAAAATGTAGTAAAAAATTGGACTGATCATATGAAGTCTATATGTACTCGTATCCGCGCGGGTGCCGGCAATTATATTTAAACAATAAGAGCCAACAATTTTAAAATTAAAAATTCAAAAACATTATAGCAAAGAAGATATAAATAGAAATTTATCGATCGTCTATTTCACAGAAAATACTGGAAAGATTAATAAGATTAACAACTAACTAAATAAATAATGTAAGCAACGACGCTTAATACTATCGTTAAGTTAATAAAGGGTGATTCAAGTAGAGATACTTTTTTAAATATCATTTTTTTGACAGATCACATGTGAGTCGTGTCATGCTGTCATGTTATTTTTGTTTAGTATTGTTTGGCATTTCATAATGGAAAGACTTATGCCTGAACAACGTTTACAAATCGTTCAACTTATTTACGAAAATTCACGTTCTGTGCGGATTGTGTTTCGTGCACTTCGCTCAACTTATGGCCAACATAATCGGCCTACTGAGCGTACTATTCGCAACACCATCACCCATTTTGCGACCAAGCATTCATTATTGGACAATATTCGACCGAATAGACCACGTCCAGCACGCTGTGAAAAAAATATAGCGGCCGTAGCTGAGAGTGTACACGAAGATCGTGGAGAGTCGATTCGGCTCCATTCGCAGCAGCTCGGACTGAGGTATGGAACGACTTGGCGCAATTTATGTCGAGATCTTAAAGTGAAAGCATACAAAATACAGCTTGTGCAACAACTGAAGCCGCTCGACCTTCCTAAGCGATATCGCTTCGCTCTATAGGCTCTTGAAAAGTTTCAAGAAGATCCGACGTTTTCGAGGCAAATTTTGTTTAGCGATGAGGCCCATTTCTTGCTCAATGGGTATGTAAACAAACAAAATTGCCGCATTTGGGACGAAGAGCAACCTAAAGAGATTCAAGATCTGCCACATCATCCAGAATAAACAACGGTTTGGTGTGGTATGTGGGCCGGTGGAATCATCGGTCCATATTTCATTAAAAATGGTGCCGGTGCGAAAGTAACCGTCAATGGCGACCGTTATCGTGCCATGACAACCGACTATTTGATGCCTGAAATTGAAGCTCGTGATCTCGGCGACATTTGGTTTCAGCAAGACGGCGCCACTTCCCACACATCGCATCAATCAATTGAGAGAACATTTCGGTGATCACATAATTTCACGTTTTGGGCCGGTCGATTGGCCACCTAGATCGTGTGATATCACACCGTTAGACTTTTTCCTGTGGGGATATGTAAAGTCTAAAGTTAATGCGGACAAACCCGCTTCGATTCAGGCCTTGGAGGAAAATATCACGCGTGTCATTCGCCAGTTACCAAACGAAATGCTCGAACGAGTCATCGAAAATTGGACTCAACGGATGGACCATTTGCTACGTAGCAACTTCCAACATTTGATAGACATAATCTTCAAAAAATAAATGCCAAAGAATGTTCTTTCAAATGATAATAAACATTCTCCATTAAATTTGAATTTTCTGTGTTTTTTTCTTTAAAAAAGTAGGGAACGAACCTCGAAATGGATCACGCGTTATAACAAGTTTTGCTATAAATGCCATTTAAATCGACATTTTATAACGACAAAATTTAAGATATTTGTCCACTTATGGATTCGCTTTCTCAATCCATGAACTAAATGACAAAAACATTCGTTATGTGTCATCGAAGATAGACTTATTTGCTGAAGCGATAGCTGATTTTATTCTTTGCTTATTTTGCAGTTCGAAATGTCAAAAGTTTATATTACAAATGTATGTATCTATTTATTTTACAAATTATTCTCGAGTGAGGAAGTGAGAAAACAGTAATGAAGTTTCGTTTAATTTTAGAGAGCTATTTTTTGACAATTCACACTACATAACAACTATAAGAAGTAATAGTTTTCTTGTATTGTTGTACTCGTCTTAGTCTCCCTATTACCCAATAAATAAATCAACTTTGGTTCCATCATTATCTTAATCCGACAAGAACAAACTGCGGACCTGTTGCGACAAGAAATTCAAAATTCATTAACTAATCTAAAAGCGAGCAAGACAGCCTTAAACAACAATTCTTATGTGTAACAACGCATTAGAATTACGTTCGGCTAACCAGCCCTTTGATTGTTGGACTAAAGGCTGCATGACCGTAAATATAATTACATTAATAATTATATTTTTTTGCAGCAGAAATAGGAATGATGAGAAGTTTAATGCTTCTTATTCAACTTCACTGATTTTTTAGCACAATATACTATTTTTACTAAATAGTTGGCTTCCAAATAGCCCAACCATTTTATATCACTGAAGTTTTTAGTAGGCGATAAGCTGAAATTGGAGTTTCAGGAAGTTTTTGTTTTTGATATTGTCGATATAAGTGTAAATAAGTCATAAATTTGTTTTTAACCAAAACAATACTTTGGACATTAATTGTAATTATACGAGGTGTGTTTGAAAATCCCGCAAAAATTGTGTTTATTCTTGGGTTGATCGGAATCAAACCTGGTTCAAAGGTTGAACCAGTTTTCGCTAATTCGAACAGAGTACCAGGTTGTTGCCCTATCCATTGCATTCTTTAGAAATAATCCGCTGAAACTTATTTATGAAGTAACTTTATTTTGACGTCATGGCCCACAAAAGGTGAAATGGGAAAGAAGTGGAATGCAAAATTTTTAGAAGTGTTTCCAAGTTAGAAAGTTAGAAAGGCATAAGGATATTGTTTATTTTTATTACATATTTTTATTACATATTTTGAACACCTCGTGTTAGGTATTTGTAAAAGTTTAAGGGGTATTTTCTTCGAAACTACAGTGTTACAACGGCAACTCTTCCCACATGAATACCATTTTTTAAAGGTGTGCATGACAATTATCTATACGTATAATAACACAGTAACTTTCCTTAACATTTCCTGTCTTTCTGTCTACGTTCGCATCACGTAAAAACTACTCGATATATTTTAACAAAATTTTGTGTGGTGGTACCTTCGTAACCTGATTCCAATATAGGGTACCTTTTTTCAGCAAAATCTTATTTCCAAGGGAAAGTGGAGAAAAAGCTGTGAAAGTAGGGCAATTTTTTACCGATTTAAATTTACTGCATACTTTAAGGCATCTTTTAATTTTGAAAGCGGGGTATTTTAAACACGGTTTCGTGACAGATGGCGCTGTTTTAATATAATGACAAAGAATGAATTGAAAGCGTGATATTTTAAACACGGTTGCGCAACAGATGGCGCTGTTTTAAAAGTAATGACGAAACATAAATAAAATTTGTATTTGATTTGTATTTTTACTTTGTGGAATTGCAATCTTATTAAAATATTTTAAACACCTTTTACAGGGCCTTACAATAATTTTTAGAATTTTATATAAATTTTAGAATTTTATCGAGGTATGGGTACTTTTCTATAAAGTAAATGCGTAAGAGTCTTAAAATTTGGTGTGGATTACTTTCAAAGCAAAATCGATCAAAATATTATCAGGACGCACGCAACGTGTGTGGGTACAGCTAGTACAGTATAAGATAAATGCTAAGCACAGCCGTAAAGCTCTCACATGTGTACATATACATATAATATATACATAAGTATGCAAATGTATTAATAAATATTTAGATGTTTAAAAAAGAATTGAAAAATGATTGTATGTGTGACATGAAAGGATAAGCATCTGTTTGTGTAAGGATGCTGGATGATTGGATATTGGCGATAATGATGACATAGACAATGAACATTGTGGTGTCTCTATTGTTCGTAAAATTAAAATCAATAGAATGAATTACAACAAATTTGCAGCATGTGACAATGACGTTCTATCCGGTTAGGACAGTAAGTCGGACGGAGGAACATTTTTATGAAATTACATGAAATGAAATGGTGATAAATGGTTTAGATATAATTATAAGAATATATTTTGCCAGACATACAATCCTGCATTACAGACTCATAGTTTATGATACTTACCAAGGGCTCATTACTTTTAACTAGTTGCACAATTTTTACAGTTTCTTCATCCTCATCCATCTCAATTGGCAATTCGGGCAGATGTGGATAAAAATCTTTTTGTGCAATGCAATCGTGGGCATAAAGAAGACTCTAGAGGCAAAATGTACAAAGTAAAAGTAATAAATTTAAAATTCACACACAAGACACATGACAGAAGCCTCAAGGGGAGACCTACTTGTAAATGCGGTTTCTGCAATAAATGAAATGCCTCACGGCATTCATCACTTAGGTGGCAACGTTGTGACAACTGTTCCAATACCTCATACAGAATCTAGGAAGAAAAATAATTTATAATAAAAGAAAGCAAATCAAATCTAATGGCATTTTCAAAAATATCACACTTACCATTGCCGATGTCGATAGTATGGGTGCCAAACGATCATCTCTCCCCACTTTGGCCACTTTACTATGGACATTGACCAAAGCATTGAGTTCTTTGGATTCGAGGAGGGCTTTTAGGAAATCAATTTCTTGATCATTTGATAGACTATCGGCATCTTTAAGAGATGTTATAAGCTTTGAAAGTGCTTTGAATACAAAAAAAAAAAAAACAAAACGGGGAAATTATTTGATCATATTTGTTTGACTATTGTTTATAAATATTAGTTACCCGGATCAAAGATTGTGTCGTTTGACGCCATTACTTTAGCTGTCATAATTCATATAATTAATGGCAGGATAACTTTGATATTTTCTTTTGGATTTCAATTATATGTAACTACAAATGGTCCTTGGATATTCTGGAAAGGGTAAAACACATAAATTAATATTTTAAGAAGAAAAGTTCATAATTAATTTTAGAACTTATTTAGCTTTAGCCAAAGGCGACGTACATAAATATTATATTATTTTTATTGCAATATTATAGATATTATATTGGTGAATCAAAGATCAAGAAATAAATACAATCATAAATTGGCAGAACATAATTGTGAAATAAGTTTTATAACTTAAAATAACGATAATTTTTTGTTTGTTATAAGTACATAAGGTTAATTTAGCAAAGGTTACGTTCAAATGTTTTTTTTAACCGACTTCAAAAAAAGAAGCAGTTATCAATTCGTTTGTATGTTGCTTTTTGACGTTTGTGCCCGCAGTCATTTTTGAACTAATTTCCTGTTTAAAAAAGCTCGTAATTTTAAAAATTATCCCTAGATATCGCGAATTTGAGAAATTTGGCCTTCTTCTCTAAACGTTATAGGCAGCCACTTGATATTTACACAGGGTATTTAGTTCTATGCTCTAGTATAAAAAATAATTAAAAATTAAAGAATGCCCCATAAAACGTGAAAAAATTAACAATTTGTATTCATAAGTTTTACTGGGCATTAGTTCGAAACCCTACGTGTGTTAGTCTGATTCGCAATTGACTGATTTATTCAACATCTTATCTGTCAGCTGTCAAACTTTTTTGTGTGTTTTATGCAACGTTTTCAAATCTTACTTGACTTCTGTATCTTTTATTATGTCTGTATGTATATTTCTGTATTCTCTTTAGCCATTACCTTAACTTCACTTACTGAAAATCTTTAAATGAACTTCTCTTCATCTTTTAAATCTATATCTATATATATTGTAATAAAATAGTAACTAATTTCCGTTTATCTGTCTGTCTGCTTTTCGTTTGTGTTAGCATCGCGTAAAAGCTACTGGATGGATTTCAACAAAATTTTGTGAGGAGGTACCTTAGCATCCTGATTCCAATATTGTTTTTCCGCAAAAATATCTTATTTCGAAGAGAAAGTGGAGAAAAAGCAGTGAAACACACAATTTCTGGTTTGAAGGTACTGAAATTTTCGGTTTAAAACTGGGATATTTTCAACACGGTTACATTTTCAACACAGCTTTTTATTTTTCAAAGTGGGATATTTGGAAAATTATTAGGCAACAGATGGCGCCAGTTGAATAAAATTTGTGGAATTACATTGTTATTAAAATATTTTAAACACCTCCTACAAAGGTTTACAATCATTTTTAGAATTTAGAATTTTTTATAAATTTTAGAATTGTATCTAGGGATGGGTACCTTTATATAAAGTAAATACATAAACCACAACTAAAGCACTATAAAAGTAGAAGTCTTTCAATTAGTGTGGAATACTTTCAAAGCAAAATCGAGCAAAATATTGGCAGGACTCCCACGACGTTGCGGGTACAGTTAGTTTTTATTATTTTTTGTTGTACTTTCACTATCACCGATTTAAAGCAAAATAAATCGGTCATCAAACTTTAGAATATAAAAAATGTATTTGCTTATTGCGACTGTAAATTATTCTTAATGCTAAATTTATACAAAAGACGTGGGACATACATAAATATGTATCTAGTGTCACAGTTTTTGATTGGCGTCTCATATTCTGGCTGATTATAGTTTTTGGCACCCAAATGTCGCCTGTTGATAGAAATGAAAAACTAGAAGAAAACAAAAAAATAAAAACAAAAATCCAACAGCGTAAAAAAGAAGCTACACAATGCTGTAACAAAAGTATTTGTGAAGAAAAATGTCATCATAATGCGGCCCTCACTTAGTCTTTAATACAAAAATTACTATACGAAATGCTAATCAGAGAAGGAAGAGATGAAAGGAAATCCCTCTGATAAATGAATTTCTACAATTACACATAAATTATACACAGTAAGAGTCGGTAATTGGGCTGCACAATTACACATACACTCAGACTATAAATATGTATATATAATTTATATTTGGATCCAAACGGGCACACTGTAATGTCTGGTTTACACACTAAAATGCAAATGTTAATAATAAATAAAATAAAATAAAATAAAAAAGAAAAGAAAATCAATGTGTAAGGTAAAAGTTGAGAAGTTTTTTGTTGTTAGTCTTTGAACTTCATACTAAAAAGTGACTTTTCTCTTAAGGTGTGTAATGTGTTTTGTTGTTGCAAATATGTATGCATAAATGAACTCCAAAAAATAAATTCATTTCAATGGAAAACATTAAATATTAAAAAAAAAAAAACAAAACTATTAAAGAGTCCATTAACTAACTGCCTGCCAATTTAAAATTATTATCTACAAACATTTTTAAATTCAAAACAATTATTTTATTTTTTTTTTTCGTTCAGAAATGTTTACAAATGTTTATTGTCTAAAGTTTAATGGATTCATATGTTGAAACGGCTGTGTATCATGCAAATTTATTTTCTAATCGCTTTTCTAACAAATTGTTTTATTTAACTATTTTTAGTACAGCAGAATATTTTCATGTTCATGCGGTATATTTTAATCAACAGTTTTGTTATAAAAATCATTTAGATTTATTAGATTAAGTGCCGTTTTTATAACTTAACTAGATATCCTTGGTGCGCGTCGCTACACCCATCCCCAAAAAATACAATAATTACTTAGAAGAGAAGTATGGCCAACCTTTAACTCAAAAACGCACGCTATTCTCACGTAAAAAATGTTTTAGTTTATATGCAAGCTGCGACGCCCACTATTCCCATCCAATCTGCTTTTTGCTAGACTATACGTATTAAAACTATAACCATTTTTTACTTTTTATGGGAGGTATCCCACTATCCTAATCCTGTCTGTATTTTGCTAGACTATGAACATTAGTATGAGGTTTACTTGTGCAAAGTTTCAAGACTCTACCTGTTGTAGTTCTCTAGGTACACGATAATAGTTTTTCACTTTGTATAGGAGGTACTACGCCCACCATTCCAATCCAGTCAGTGTTTCTGTACATAATGTATCTTAATATAAGGTTTACTAATGCAAAGGCGCTACCTATTGCGGTTCTCTAGATACAGGATAATAATTTTTTACTTTGTATGGGGGTAGAGTATACGAATTGAGTGAATGTATGCATGGTGTATGCATGATGTGTAAAAAGACGTAGCGTATAAAATGCTATTAAATTATTAAACACAGAAAACTTAATTTATAAAATATCCTTTTTAAAATATTTATGTCAAAATTGATATTTGATTTTAAAGTTGTTGCAATACAACCAAGCGATTCCATACTATAACGAAGACTTTATGATATAAAAGAACATTTTGTTAATTGGTAAATTTCAAATTGCTTTTAGTATAAAAAAACATACATCTTTCTCTTGTTGACCTTGTTAAGTAATTGCTTTTTTTAATGTACGACAATATAGACGTGGAGCCAAAAAAGTTATTGCTGGAACCAGACAGATTTACAGTGCGTTTTATTTATGCACTAGTGTACCCGTATTTAGAAAAACATACATTTTAAGCGTCAGAATTTTAAAAGAATTAATTAACAGATATCTATCAAGATTTATTTATTTAAATTTATTTAAAATCGCCCCTCGCATGATCCCAATATAGGATACTTTTTTCTGCAAAATACTGAAAATTTGGTTTAAAACTGGGATATTTTCAACACGGTTAAATTTTCAACACACCTTTTTATTTATTTTTATTTTACTATTAAGCAACAGATGGCGCCAGTTGAATAAAATTTGTATTTTTACTTTGTGGAATTATATTGTTATTTAAATATTTTAAACACCTCTTACAGAGCTTTACAATAATTTTAAGAATTTTAGAATTTTTTATAATTTTAAAATTTTATCCAAGGATGGGTACCTTTATATAAAGAAATATATAAACCATAACTGAAATACTATTAAAGTAAGATTCTTACAATTGGTGTCGAATACTTTAAAAAGTAAAATCGAGTAAAATATTGTCAGGACGCTCACGACGTGGCGGGCACAGCTAGTAATATAATATATGCATAAATAAAAGGGTATAAGAGATTCGGCACCGCCGAGTACAGCACTCTTACTTGTTTTTATTTTAATATAAAATTAGTTAAAATTTTGGTCCTGTAATAACAATTATAAACAATCAAAACAAAATTTGGTCCTGCTATAATCATTATGAAAGATCTTTTATTTTATTTTTTAGATTTTTTTTTTTAATTATGATAATTAATTTTTATCTTTTTTTGTTTATAAATGATTTTTACGTATTTTGGTTTTCCATGACCATTATAAAATATTTTAATTTTTTTAATTTTTATTTTTTTTGTCTTCTATGCGGATTTAATAGATTGACGGTAAAGATTTGAACTTCTGTACTGCTCTTTATTTTTTTTCTCACGGAAGAGATACTTGAATTTAAGGTCTCATTAATTAATTTCGGACTTAATAGGTTAGGGATATGGCCCAAATAATCTGCGTCTCCTATAAAATAAGAAAAGCTTTGTTTTTGAGTAACTGCATCTTGAATTTTGCGACTCTGTCCGTTTACAAATCCGTTGAGGTAACTTATCATTTCTTCTGAAAATGCGCATTTTTCTAGCGTAATACGTTTAGATAATTCTAAATCTTCAGAAAATATATCAAATACTTGTAAGTAAAAGTATTATTATAATGCTTTAACTCGAATAAGCACGTTTTTCTCGAAGTTCTCTAGATATAGAAGTTCTCCACGTATGAAGGTATCCGATTTATTTATTTTGTATGTAAGTTACCACGCCTGGTCTTCTAATAAAGAAAACATTTTTTTAAGCAATGCACCTTAATAGGGTCCCTCGTACAAAATATCACGATTCTCTTTGTAAGGGAGGAACCACGTCCATTGTTCTAATATAGCCTGTTACCCGCTCGGCTATGCACACTAATATAAAGGTTATTTGTGCAAAATTTCAATATTCTACCAAATATAGTTCGCCACGTAGACGATAATAATTTTTCACTTTGTATGGGAGCTACCATTCCAATCCAGTGTTTCATCAGACCATGTATAGGGGTTATTGATAAAAATTTCATGAGTCTTCCTTTTATAGTTCTCAAGGTATAAGGTAATAATTTTATTGTATGGGGTGTACCACGTTCACTTCCAGCCAGTTTTTTTTGCCTGTGGCCCTATGTTCGTTATAGGAATTACAACAGGATGTGTATGCACAAATAATATTCTATATGTGCACAATAATAAGGGAGCTACGTGCACATAATCACATCAAGGTTCTACTTAATAAAATTCTCCAGTAGGACCATTACATTACTTTGTATGGAATGTGCCATGCTTGTAACAAACTATGGAAATTCCAGGAAGATCAGTCCACCGGCGTAGGCAGCTATAGCTCAGACATATATAGACATAGCTAAATTTTGAACTATAGAGCTAACAAAAACATAAAATTGGCACAAGAGACAAAGGCTAAGGGGTTATTCTTTATTCCCAGATACATTTATGCCGATCGCAATCGATAACTCTTTGAAAATTTAACATGGAAAAAATACACTGTCAATGTAAGTTGGCTGTTGAAAAAAATGGAAAATTGTAAAAATAAAAAAGACAACAGAGAGCAAAAAGATTGACCGATAGAGATGGAGAATTTTGTTCTCATTTACCGCTGGTATAAAAATTTACTTCAATATATAAATTTTGATTTAGTTCTAATTTTGTGCATACTATGAGAATATTAAAAAAATGTAAGAAAAGCTGTAATCTGAGTAAATTCTTGTTTAGTAAAAACTGTTTACTTTAGTCAGGCCTATATCGATTCTTAGTAAAGGCGCAACATTTTAAATTTAAGCACAATTTAAAAAAATCTGGAGTGACCTACACCCAGCTTTGACATACCTCATGAAACTGATATTTTTATGTATATATTACATATAGAACAAAAGTTCATGGTATATTTGAATTGAAAAAATAATTATTTTCGATTTGGTTTCCCCATTGTGTCCTAAAAACTGCATAGCTCTTCATCTCCATATACCAAAGGCACATACTAAATTTCATTTTGATATGTCAAATGGTATGCCCTTTAGAGGCTTCAAAAAAATTCCATACACACCCACCCACCGATCCACCCACAGACATCATCGCAAAAATAGTCAATATAAATTCAGGAGACCTCAAAACATAAATATCCGTTGAAATCGGGGCATCGATTTTTTCACGATTACTACACTTTACCTTTTTTACCTTTACTATGTATGGTAAATTGAAAACTAATTTAATAAAATTTACTCACTACAAGTGGTTAATTCTGTTGAAATATAAACGAAATTAAACAAAACTTGTTGTTTTGAGTGACCAAAAGGGTATGACAGTGTAAATATTTGAATTTGCCTAAGTGTGTAAGTACGAATGACTTTGTAAGGATTTTTAACAAAAGGACATCAGAATTGTATAATGTGATAGAGCATGTCTCTGAGTGCTGTGGGTTTTGTTCTAGTTGTGTTGGATAAAAGCCAAAGTAGGTATTTTTTTTAAGAAAACGATTATAATGAAAATATTTTCTTTTATAGGGCGATTTCTTAAATGCTGATTTTTTTTTAACGTAAGAAATTTTATTGCCAGTACTTTTTAAAGTCTCTTCACGATTGACCACATTTTCTCCATCGGATTGAGGTTGGAACTTGGTTGTGGCCACTGCATTAATGGAAAATTTTGCTCACCAAGCCATTCCTTCACGATTTTGGACGTGTGTTTTGGATCACCATCCTGCTGAAAAAGTACTTTTTTTGCAGGATAGGCGCTCTTATCTACAAAATCGGTAAGATGAGTCTGCCAAATTATCAAATAGTCTTCTTTCTTTATTATATTATCAAGTTTTTGCAGTGGTCCAAGGTCCCACCACGTAAGGCCACCCCATACCATGACGTTTCCTCCACCGTGCCACAGTTTGCTTCACATGGTGCCTTTGAATTTTTTCACCAGGGCGGCGGCAGCAATATTGTTTACCGTCGGATTGGAAACGGTTGAATTTGGATTCTTCGAGACCAAATCACACGTTTCCAGTCGTCCATTGTCCAAGTTTTGTCTTCTTTGGCAAATTTTAACCATGCGTTTACATTTTTTCCGACAATGCAGGTTTTTGTTTTTTTACTGCTACAATATAAACAATATCGCGAAGGTCTCTACATGCCGTCTACCAACTAACGGGTTTTCCGAATGCTAACGAAGCATCTTTTGGCGTTAAAAACATAACTCTTTTCATTTATCTTATTATTAGACGTACTTCCGCATTAGTTAGGAGTTTTTTACGACCTCTAACTTGAGGCTTGGGAACAACGAAACACCGTTTTCCTACCCTTATGACCACTGATTAACTCACTTTAAGTTCTTTTGCAATTTCCCGGGTAGAACAGCCTCTTTCAGTCATAGCCCGGATGGTCTCCTCTCTGCTTGGGGGATTTTGAAAGTTTCTTCATTATTTATTATTGTTGGGTATTTATTTATTTTGTCGAGCTTATGTCTTCTTGAAAAAAAAAGATTGAAAAATAACGGTACTTTTTCATTTCTTCTCTTCAAATTTTTCATAAAATGCAGAGGTTATTTTGTTTTTTTTTTCGTTTTTTTTCGGTGCTTGATGCATTTTGTTACAAATTTTATATAATTTTATTAAGTACTAGATACTTAATAAACGACAATAAAAATGTTTGGATTTGCTTTATTACTTTTTTATTTATGAAACAAAAAGTGCTTAAAGTACAAACATGTACTCATTTGTGCACCTCATGGTGTATTACATACATTACATCAACGGTAAATGCTTGAATTATTTTCGCTATGCCCTTTTCATCATTCATTTACCAGTCTTGCTGATTATAAATACCAAGTTAGGAAATTTAGAAAAAGAATAAATGATATAATAAAAAATTACAATAATCCAAAAAGTCTATGAAATCGCACAATATTGAAACTACCATCAAAGAATTCCCCAATAAATAAAAAATCCCGATTTGGAAAAAAATCCCCTAATCTGAGAATACTGCTGTAGTCGATAAAGAGTATAATCATTTCATAAGATAAACTTCTCTTTAGTTATTTAGTGCACAAAACAAGCTATTTTTATGTCTTTTGGTTACACATTGAACTTGGTTCTTAAAACCAAACAGCAGAAATATAACCCTATAAAATTTCTTTTGTGCTTAAAGTCATCTGTATTAGTATTTTGGCAGGCACTTTGTTTATTAATGGAATTATAAATGTATTTTTGAATTCATTTCATTTTAGATTTGAAAATTTGTTACGAGTGCGAATAGTTATTTGGCTATTGTTTCATTTGTTATGTGGAAGTATGTAGTTGCACAATTTTCTTTAATATCAATAGTCGTAGTAGGTAAAACAAGTTAAAAATGTAGGCTTTCTATTTATATTTCTTTTTGTTTGCATTTGCATTTTCCATTTGCTTTCCCACCAACAAACAAAAGCGGAACAAAAAGTTTTTTCCTTTTCTTTCCTTTCCTTTCAACTAAATGCGGAACAGTCGTTGTACCCATTTAAAATGTAGTGAGTGGAGGATATCAAGGGGTATAATGTTCCGCAGACTCATAATACAAAAAGGTCACTAACTCTTAAATGCCTTTTAGAATTTGCACCAACAGCAACTAAATGAAAATAAGCAAACAAACGTAAATGGCTAAAGGATATTTATTCTCCGCTTGTATTCCTTACCTTTATGATTCTTTGTATTTATGTATTTATGTATGGATGTGTGCATGTATTTGTATAACTTTTGCTAAATGTATGTGTCATTACATAAATGCATTAAACATAAAATTATGTGTTTAAATAAAAACATTTAGACAACTGAAAAGGAATAAAAAAAAGATTTGTTTAATGGAGATTTGTGCTAAATAAGTGCTGGCAAAGGAGAATTTGTTGAATGGAAGGGGGAATTTAGCAAACGGGTGTCTAAATCGTGATGTTTTTATCATTTGATAATTTTTTATATTAAATAAACAATCATTTATGGCAATATTTCAAGCATGTGCTTGTTACAAAGTTAATATTTCATGTTTTAAAATTTTAAGATAAAAATAATTTTCAAATTAGTTTGTTAGCGAATAGCAAACTATTGGCATAAAGAAGAATCTAAAGATTTAAAAGTGTCTTAAATATGTTTATGACGATTATGTTAAAATAATAAAATGCCATTTATTCACAACACTATCAACAGCACCTTAAATTTCACCAGGAACAGGCAAAAAAATGTAAAGCAATCTGTAGTTTCTGAACCCACTTTGACCGCAAGACTATATCAGAGGTGTATTACAGCTTATGCCTTAAAATTGTGTTTATAATCCTGTGGCGGACGGTGCTACTTTGCATATGTGCTCAAGGGCGTCTGAGGTCATATGGGGGCCCTCAGGCACAAAATAATTCTGGGCCCCGCTGGAAAGCATGATTTTATTTTTATTATAGTTACCTGATATAATTAATGTTAAACCGCTTCAAGAAAACAGAACTCAGTTAAAAGAAATTAAACAAAATTCTGCTGGCCTAAGTTCGTCATAATAATATGTAGTTTAGTACAAAAAGGAAAAAAAACTGGCTAAATTGGAACAGTGGGTGTAATACCTCCCATAGAGCAAGTGAACAATTAAAATCGTGTATGCAGAGAACTATAAGTGTGTATAAGAGTGTACGTGCCTAAGTAATCCTTATATTGATGTGCATAGCCTAGCAAAAGACAGGCTGGACTAGCATAATGCGTGTAATACCTTTCACACAAAATGATCAAATATTATCGTACCTTGCATACAAGGTGAGAAATTAGTGTCGTGAATCTAGGGAACTATAACACCGTATTACAAACATTCTGTCCTATGAACCAAATACACCTTTTCGGAGAGGGGAGAAAAAATAAAAATACACGAGTATCTGACGAGTATTCTGACATGTACATGAACATGTCAGAATTTTTTTTGAAAAAAAAAAATCAGGAAATTCTGAGAACTGATAAAAATCTATTTTTTAAAAAATTTGGCGTGATGCAGACATTTCCACGAGTCTGCCTGCAAAAATTCAGCTCGATTGAATCACGGAAAAAGGATTAAAAATCGATTTAAAGTCTTTCACACAGGCGGACAGACGGACACTACGAGCTTTATACTTTATACATAAAAAACAAATTCTGACGTGTACATGAAAATCACCGATACACGTGTATTTTTATTTTTTCTCCCCTTTCCGTAAAGGTGTATTTGGTTCATAGGACAGAAAAAAAGCTTATTTTTGCGACGCGGTGTAAAATGTTGAAAATTTGCTCTCTAAGATTAACGTGTGTTTTCGAGTTAAAGCTAGGTGGTTAAAACGGGAGAGATGGGTACCCCACCGCACTTGTATTTCACATTACATGTAATTTGTAATTAAAAATTACAATTACATGTAATTTGTAATTAAAAAATTCCAATTACAATTTTATGTACATAATTGTAATTGAAAAAAAAATCAATTTTAATTACATGAAAATGGAAAATTGTTAAGAATGTAATTGAATTTTTTATTATTTCAAGTAATGATTATTGTCTAATTACAATTACTTTTAATTTTCAATTACATTGAAAATGTTTAATTACAAATTACAAGTAGTTGTAATTGAGTTTAATCCTTAATTCAAATTAAAATTACTTGTGTGTAATCAGAGTCGCAAACTTGTCTAAGGGCGAAAGAAATATCGCCGTCGGCTTTATGGATAGGAACACGAATATTGAATATTTGACGAAGAATTCGAATGTAATCTATGACTATTAAAACAAACAACAATAAGTTCTAGAAGAGCACATATGTATGCTCCACTCGTGGCTCAATGGTTGCCAGGTGTAAAGACCGTTTTTCAAAAGTACGATGAACCGTCCAATGACGCCGGCGAGTGTGCGAATTAAAAACGGCTAGCTATTGAAAAGTTACTATTGGTTCTTTAATTGCCCAAAAAAGTAATAAAGAAGTAAAATACGAAAACAATAATATTATATATGAAATTACCAATTACCATACCATAAACATTCAGTAGTATTATTACGAACTGAATAATTTTTTAACATCATGTTTAAAAAACTGTTTGTAGCACAAAGATTCAATTAGTAAGAGAAGAGGAGGCAACGACTGAAATGCTTCTTAAGAAGGTCCTAAAGCTCACTTCCTATTTTGCTCCTTCTAGTTTTTCGGCTGTCATCAGTGAACGTGAATTACTAGAAGAAGTTGAATTACTATAATACCAGATTTAGAATCTAATGACGAAGATATTAATGAGAATGAAGCTGACGATATTAATTTCTTCTCCTAAAACTGTTGCCTTGATAAATTCGGATCCATCCTCTTGGCCAGAATTCAAAAATAAAAACGAAAAGAATGAGTTAATTTTTAAAGGGCCCTTGCCATTAAAGGCTGATAACTATTATCCAAAAATTACGCAAAAAAGATATTTTTGTAATCAACATCAGCTTCGTAGTGCAGAAAATGAAATGATTTCATTGAAACTGTTTTTATTTACATTCCTTGACTTCCTGATTCGAATTAACTATAATTAAAAAAAATCTATCTCTTATATTTTTACTACAAAATATGTAACCCTACTGTAAATATAAGTATAAAATCAAAAACATAAATAAATTATATGAGAAATATAAGTTTATTTAGATCAATTAAATGTGTAGGGGGTCAGATCACAATCTCGACCCGGGCGCCTACTAACCTCGGGCGGCCCTGTGTGTAATGTGTAATTGAGAATATGCAATTACACATTACCCGTAATTTTAATTGTAATTGAATTCCCTCATGTCTGACCAAAAGACGCTGTTATAAATTTCTATCGTTTGGTCAAAGGCGACCAAAAATTAATCCAATGTGGGACAAAAATTATACATTCAAATTTTATATTTATGAGCAACATGGGATTATTAAGGCTTTCACCAAAGTTTTACCAATTATCAATTACAAAAATCCCCAACAAAAGAGAAATAACTCCATGGATAGAAAAAAATTTATTGGGTGTTATTTCATTTAGTAGTTATTTCAATATGAGGCATTCCCCAGCACAAAAATTCAAGTAATCAATTTTTTTTAAGAGAAGTAACACTCAGGCACCTAGTGCCTATATTAACTGTGTTGCTTCCTCTGGAAAGGGATAGAAGTAGATAAGACAGATGGTTAGTGTGATAGTAAAGCTTCGCTTATAGAACAGTGTTGCAAGCGCCTCTGGTGATATTTAGTTTGAAGCTAGCATAGCCATAGCGAAGGAGGACGCTGTGATATGCGTTATTATAAAGAGAAATTAATATATATCAGACAAATTTATGTTGCCACGGCTAAGTATTCAACTCGTGACCAATGCTTAGTAGTCAACGTGCTAACCACTTAAGCTACAGCACCCCCCAATCTATTTGTAGGGAAGAAACAACCGTTGGTAAAAATTAAAATTGGTGGGGTGAAAAACTTAAAAAGTATTTGAAATGTTCACTGTTACAGTTCACTATTACAACAAAAAAAAAAAAAAAAACAAAAAGAAAAAAAAACGTCTAGTTTTTGGGTCTCCTACTAACAATATGCTTGTTTTGGGTAGTTCAAAAAAAGATTTATGTTTAAAGGTCGAATATCTGTAAAACGTAAGAGGTGACCCATTTTGTAGAACTCAACTAGATCGCTATAATTTCAAATCCAGAGTACAAATTTAAATAAATTTGTTGTGTCCAGTTAACGTTTATTATTAGGATATAACTACTCAAAAATAACTCATGTATTTAGTCTCGGCAAGAATATCAGACTTTAGCAATTAAAATACCGGTTTGAAAAGTATAGCTCTATTTCTATTTTTTTTTTGCGAACCCCCTACTGTTTATTCATAATAAAAGAAGTTGCCAATAAGTCTTTTTCTAATTAATTTGTCTTTGTTTTTAATATAGTCTTTATTAAACTTTACCCTGCGGTTCTTTCATCCATCGAAACTCGCGTGTACTTCGCCTTGTTTAAATATCACTTGGTTTTAGAAAAAATAAGAAAAATTTCGCCTGATTTCTTATCTTAATTTGCGCTATAATGATGAATAAAATTCTCAATTATATATTTTTTTTTGTAAATCATTTCATAACATTTAAAAAAATTTTTATTTTTTTTTTTATTTTTGGTGATAAATTGTTAAACAATGTGTCATCTACGGTTATCGGTATGGGAAAAGAAATTTAACGGAGTCTTAACCAGCTACTAAATCACACCCATCATGCCCAATTTTTCGTGAAAAAGTAAAATCACTGAACGCTGTGATATACCCGTGACATATACTAGCTTGCGCTTTTAAACTCGTCGGTTACT
Source organism: Phasia obesa (assembly GCA_949628195.1). Taxonomy (NCBI): domain Eukaryota; kingdom Metazoa; phylum Arthropoda; class Insecta; order Diptera; family Tachinidae; genus Phasia; species Phasia obesa. The sequence continues at coordinate 80,224,774 of OX451219.1, read as the reverse complement.
TAAAACTAATTCTTGGATTTTATTTATGGTTCGAGGAATAATTGTTTTATTTTGAGATCCTGAAAGAGGTTTATTCTTTGATATCCCATAACAAATCTATAATTTCCTTAGGTGTTTTGCCTCTCCAATATTATTATTTTTGAAAAATGATATCAGAGTTGTTTTAAGCAATCGATTGTGGAAAAGATACATACATACATACAATATGATAGATTTTTATAAAAAATTACTCATTAGTCTTCGACTACTTGATATTTTTAGAAACCTTATTCACTTAAAATTGTATATTTTTTTAAATGACTTTGTATAGACTTATTGACTTTCCCTCGTATTATTAATATAAAAGGCTGCATGACATTTAAATTTGGACAGCCAAAGTGTTTTTTATTTTTGTTTAATGAAATCTGAAACTATGTTTGCTTTTTTAACTAATAAAATTCCATTCAATTGTTTATATTATGCTGAATCAAAAGAAAAAAAAAAAAAAAAAGAAAAGAGGAATAAGAAATATCCAAATAAAATACAGTTCATAATGTAAACAAAGATTTAAAAGTGACACGATTTTGAGTGAAAACACAACTTCACTCAATGTTTGAAAATACATACTTTTTCCTCTTTTTACATCAATATTTTGCTCTCTGAAGTTTTAAAAGAGATCGAATACTGTAAATGTTGCTGCATGGAATAGTAGCCGGGTTCAGTGGGTGTTTGTACCGGAAATATATATAACAGTACTACTGTATGCATGTATATGAGCATGAACTCTTGCCATTGTAAAAAAGTAGGTGGCTGTGTGCGTAAAAGTATTTTTAAATGTAAGTAAATATGTGTGTTTGTATGTGTTTGCAAAAATTATTTACATTGACAGGAAGTAACCTTGAACTACTTATAAGTATGTTGGAACATGTTATTTTATCATTTTTCAACTCTTTTTCTTTTAAATGCGTGTGTGTGTGTGTTTAATATATTAGAACTTGTATTTGTATGTGTATGAATTTATATTAAAGACTGTGTAAAATTTTACGTCAAATTTGACATTTGTTGTACTGTATTGTTTTTGTATTGTTGTTTTGGATATAAATGGAAGCAAGGTTTTTTTTGAATTTTGCCTTTCAATTACTACAGCACACACACACCCTTTCATATTTATGTTAAAACGAGGATAAATTAAAAAGTGTTCTAAGGTCTGTTAAACAGAAAGCAAATCACATACGACTACATATTTACATAAATGTGAAAATAAATCCAAGTTTATATCTAAATATTTCGGCCGTTAAAATTATTGATTGGATCTAAATGAAGTATTGGTTTGCAAGCAAAAACTCTCAATACTTTTATCGACCCAAATTTTTAGTAAGAAACTTGGACTTATTTCTACATGTATGTTTTTCTACACATCTGACTAAGTTTTTTAGGTGTTTTTTTCATCCACATCTTTTAAGTTCAAGTTTACCGTGGAAAGTATAGGCGCTAAAACGTTATTCTATTGCGCTACTTAGGTAAAATTTAGCTATTTGCAGATTTTTTCTAAATTCCTGAAATATACAACGAGTACACTCGGATGTCAATAGGCTCATTGTGATGCTCCGGCGATCATCTATCCCTACAGTTTTCTATAGAACTGCAATAACCTAGTTCAGAGGACCAGCTAACCTTTCTGTGTGCAGGTTAAAGAGGAAAAGAACTTCCACCTTTATTGCGAAATTAAAATGGACGACCTAGCTCAGCAATTAATAAATTATCCCAATGCGATAGGATGGAATTAGGTAGATTGGTAAAGTGGTATCATTTCGTCAAAACGGAAACGCTTGATTGCTTGTGCATAACAAGCTGCTACGTAAACTAACTAAATTAATGTATTCTAATAAATTATATACATACATATGTATATATGTATGTATATTTAAATAAAAAAATCCAATTTCAAATTGTTTAAGATTTAAAAGAAGAAAGTTGAAATTGTAAAAATTCAATTTCCTACCAATGCGTACTATTACGAATGGAACGATTCTAATATACCTCTGGTCACCTTCCATCTCCCTCATAGGATCTTGTATGCGACTATCTAACAGCATATATACGATATGGCTGCCGTATGCTATTGAAGAGTTGGGTGATCTGCAAGGGGGCAGCATTTTTTTTTAATCGAGTTGGTAGAGCATATGCACTGGAGCCTAAGAATAATTTAAACTATTTAGTTAAATAAAAAATAAATAAATAAAATTTTGTGTTTTCTTTCATACTTATTAGGATATATCAATATCCTAATATGTATGTAGCTGGAGTGTTAGCACGTTGACTACTAAGCAATGGTCACGAGTTCAATACTCAGCCGTGGAAACATAAATTTTTCTGATATGTATTAATTTCTCTTTATAATAATGCATATCACAGCGCCCTCCTTCGCCGGTATTATCTAACTATTCGTTTAAGCCGTCAACCGCTTTCTTAAATTAATCGGTTTCTAATATTGAATATTTGAAATTTTATTAGTCGAACTATTTATTTTGCATACAGATAAAATTTAGTAGTCAAGCTTAAATTCATTTTATTCTCTCTAAAGCTGAAAGTCCATACAACGCGTGTAAAGCCCACACGCGTCTGTCAAAAAGTAAGATCAGTGCAATTGTATGAGACAAGTTACAAGCACATCGCATAGAATGCTTAAGACGCATAGAACGCATGAAGTAGGTTTACTTTCTACTTTTCTACGCTTCGCAAGCGCCATGAAAAAATGTCAGCTGTTTTCATAGCCAAGGATGGTAAATTATATTCTATTTACAATGCTATCGATAAACTTGTTTGTGTCATTGACTACTTTTTTATGTATTTTTTCTTAAAAAAACATTTTGTAATAAAGTTTACAAATATTTTAAAGTATAAAATTCATTAAAATACATTTTGTAAAACAATTCTTTCATCAAAAAAAATTTTGATTTTAGTTTTCGATTACTTTTACGTACTTAGTCTCATCTCTGTTATGTTTATTTAATTATATCGATTTATTAAACAACTGTAATTCAGAAGCTAATTAATGGTTTTTGCACAAAATATTGTGTGCATAAACGTAATGAATTTCAAAAATTATTTTAAAATTCCAATTTCACTCTCTATTTTAGCAAAAATTTTGTTTATTTCATTTGCAATACATCTGCTCAAAAGAAAAAACATGGTGCATAAAAAGCGTTGCATGTAACTTGAAGTTTGAAAAGTATAGAACGCGTATAAAGTATGAAGAGCATACAAGCGCGTACACGTAGAACGCGTGGTATGGAATTTCAGCTTAAGAAAAAATAAATTAAATTACTTTAGACACCAGCAGAGTGGTTTCTCGAATAATTTAATAATGTTATAATGCAAATAAATTTATTCGGCGAGTAGTAATGTAACTTTGTTGACCCTTTTAATACCGATTTGAATTTCTATCAGCATTAGGAAACTTCATAGTCTAAGCCTGTAGTATAACATATTTTTAAATGATTTTTAAGACCACTGTCGTAGCATGTAGATATTTATTCTTTTGCATTTGTATCTTTTGACGTCTTTATATTTTTTGCTTGTTGCGAAAATGAAATAGTGTCAATATCATTAAACAAATTGATTTCATTATTATTTTATACTCCAATGAATCGAATTTAAACAGACGACATTGTTATTTGCAAAATGTTCTTGAAATTTTATAAAATTAAAACCACCTCTGCAATTGCTGTAATTACTTTAGTTTAATTAAGCAAGCAGATGTCATGCGAGCTTAAGAGTGAAATTAATATATTAAAAAAACTTTAGATAAATAAGACGTAGTTAAGATTTTAATTAAGAGTTTGCATTAATTGTAACGTATTTTTGGTAATCATTATAGTGAGATTGATAATGTTTGGCTGTAACTAAAGAATTTTATCTATAAATTTTGGTCTATTGGCACAAGTGTCGAATTAAGTGTATTATTAATTTTATAGTAATTAATCTAATTTTTATATGCAGAACTCTATTGCATTGCAAATATTTTTTATATAAATTCAATTTGTGAAATTTTTCAATTAAGTATCAATTGAAATTGTTTTATTCAATAATTTTTTCGAGTCTGAGATTCAGAATCTTGTATTTTCTTTGAGTTTGGAAAGTTCTAACTGGCGTTTTTGTTTTAACATGTCATGTCATATAATATTCAAATCTTTGACAATTTTCCATTTTATGAAACTCTGACCACCTAATTGCCCCTCTTCCCTGGATCGCTTTTAGAGTTTAACATAAATTTCCATTCATCAAAGCATTTTCTGAATGTGCCCTTCTACTCAAACTGTAGTATAGAACTAATGATTGTTAATGTAGTTTATTTTTTTAAACAAAAGAAACAATAATGTGTTTTTGCAGTAAAAAAATTAATAAATCACTAATGTAGCAACATTTGAAATACAAATTTGTCAAAATTGTCGCGTTAGTGATGCTAAAAGCTTAAAGATATGATTTTCTTTAATTACTCCTCTTGGGAGCATATGGCTTCTACAAAGCATCGCTATCTTACACGATTTGTCGCAGCTGATTTCGCGTCTTGCCGTAAGATTCAGTCTCTTGTTATTATGCCATGTGTCAGTTTCGTTAATCGGTTGTTGTTTCAGCTAAATATATGATTGGTCTGCTGTAGTAGGTTTTAGGATAACAGGACTGCCATCTATCGTTGCCTAGAATCAACGGCCTCCGTGTGTTTGGTGTAGTGATTATATAAAATTTTTTAATGAATTTTCTTTTTTGAGGGTGCTAAAGGCTTAAGTCGCCCTGCAATTGCTGAAGAGTTGCCAAAATGAAGCTCTTTTTTATCAATTCCCTTATTTCACCACCTGTCTGGGGTTTGGCATTTTCCGGACTTTTTCATTTCCCAGGAAACGAGGAAAAAAATAATCGAATTCCCGGGAATTTCCCGGGAAGAATTCATAGTTTTAGTAAAACATAAAAAAAACGCAATTAAGGACAGATTATAAAACCAAAAAAAAAAAAAAAAAATCAGGTGACAAAAATAATAATAAATACTGAAAAAGTATTTTAATAATTATTTTTTCACAATATATGATTGTAGAACTGTTAGTGCGTTTAACAAATCACTGGACATTCTTTTCCTTGATTTTGTTGTGAAAGTCTCTCTTTAAAAGTTGGTTCTATTTCGTTAACAACATGACTGCTAGTTGACGGTTCTACAGATTCGAGTGGCTTTAATAATCTGTTGAACAATTGTGCTGAATAAAGTTTTATGACATTTTTTGGCACATTAGCAATTTCGCCACGCAAACGTTTTGTCATCCCTTCGTTCATTTATTTTTATTTTCAACCATCGTTTTTGAAAGAGTCGAATTAATAGCCAAAAGGTGCTTGCAAAGGGTCTGCTATTAACAAATTTGTGCCCCTGTGGCTCAAAGCCTCTAATGCAACTTTAATCTGATTTAAAACGGCCACTAAATTTTCTAAAATCTGAATATATTCTTCAATCCACAATTCTGCGCAATTGAAATCTATCAGACTTGTTTTTAAATGCGTTCTACGATTTAAGAAACGATTGAATCATTTCAACCATACTTATCTTGTTTTTACATCATGAATTAAACGCGACCATATTCTTGTTTCTTGTATTTCTCGCGACAGGCTGTTTTAAGACTTTTTTCAAATGGTTTTACAATTTGTCTTGCACGATCTATAACATATTTGTAAGTTTCTAAAACTATTACAATTTTAAAAATGCTAGTTTTTAATTCAGCACAATAACGATCAAATATTTCTGTCAGAGCAAAATAAATGCTTATTTAAAAATAAGAACCACTGAATTTTCTTTAAAGAGTTTATGATTTTAAATTTCCCGTTTCCCGGGTAATTAGCAAAAATTTTCCCGGGAAATTGTTTATAGCTTTTCCCGGGAATTACCGTTTCCCAAACCCTACCTACACCTGTCTATTTCTTCGCTATCCCTTTCCCAAAGAAAGTAATCCAATTAATTGGTAGACAATAATTGCCGCAATAACAACAGTTTTGAGAAATAAAATTAAAAATTGAAAGGTATCCCTATAGAAACCATGCCTTTTAAATCGCCAAGAACATAAAATTAAAAATTAAAAAATGCGTATAGATTTTTCGATACGCCACTGCCCGTCTGTTTGTTTGGATATCGATTTTTTACACGGTATGAGTATAGGGAAATTTATTAACAATATGTTCCTTTTGTGACGTGCTTCTATTGTCCATGGTGGCTTTGGCCTCCAAACATTTGCAGAAGAGGTGAAAACAATCATAAATTTTCTTTGCCTCTGCGTGGAACTGGAATACTGGTGTCTTCAGTTCGTAGGTCGCCGGTAATTTAGGCGCCTATATGATATATTAACATTGAAACTGAGTGACAGGAGGTAGACCAATGAAACTCCTTAGTGCCACGCTTGCAGGGCAAAAAAGTGAATATAAGAATAATCAGATCATAACAAATATCTATGTTACATATATAGATATAAACCTGATAAAGATGCAATAGATTAAAAATAAACAAAGAAATAAGGGCCCGACTCTTCTTGGATGCAGGTTTGCATTATTACTTTTCCCACGTAGACCAAACCAACGACATCATTCTGTCTTAATGAAAAAATAACACAAAGTTAATTAGTAAATTAAATTTCTAATTTCATAGTTGAACTTATGTATGCTTTGTACAATTTTATACAGCTGGTATAAAGCGTTTTAAAAATACTAGAAACAAGAATGAACGTTTAACGTACGAGTATGAATTTTGTTAAAAAAAAGTGTGACGTCTTCAAATATCAGATACGAATGCACTTTGACAGTTCTGTGATTTTTTTATTTTCAGCGAATTCACTTTCAATGAAACACTGCTATCGCTAACTGTTATAAATTGCAGATCTAGTGTCCAATTTTGACCAAGCTGCGTCAATTACTTTGTTTGTAATAGCCATTAAAAGGAGTCAACCTTGTTCATTTCGAGTGCAGATTAAACGTGAAAACCCAATTACCGAAATCAAAGAAAGTCTTGATGAATATTCTGGGGACTTTGCAACAGCACAAATTACACAAATTGTTCAGGTCGCCTTAAAGAGGTTGTCAAACCAGGAACAATCGATAAATCCTTGGAACGATATTGGACGATCGAAGAATGAAAGCCAGTGAGGTGGCTGAGGCTGTAAGTATCTCAACTGATCGGGTACATCACACTATGAACGAATATTTTAATGTGAAAAAGTAATCTACGCGAAGGGTGCCCAAAATGTGCGGCTGTAGCCTTGTGTTCACTACTGCAAAGATCCTTGAATTCAGCTATGAGCTGCCACCCCATCCAGTATTCTTTCATTATTTAGCCTTTTGGGACTATTTTCTGTTACCAAATTAAAGAAATGGCTGTGAGTAAAATGTTTTGTTCAAACAAAGAGGCCATCATTGAAGTGTTAATTTTTTTCTAATTTGCGGAACAGATTAGGGATTGCAAACGAAAATTGGGACTACCAGTAAACTACAAAGGCAGAAGTTGAACCAACCAATGTAAAAATTTGTAATGGTTTAGTTTTTAACGGACGTGCGTCAACACGATCTGGTAACACTCTACAGAGATGTAATAAAAATGACAAAATAACGACTCTGTATTGTGAAGTTGGCAGCAGTAGATGAAGAAATAAAAGAAAATGTCTATCATCAAACTAGTTTCCGGCCCTTTTGTTCTGGTGTGCCCAAGTGTATGGACGTGTGGCAGAAGCGTTTTAAGGTAAAAATAAATTAATTTATCGAAATAAAAACAAAACAAAAAAATAGTGTGACAGAAAGTGGCCGAATTGAACAATCGGTTGAAGGGCATTCAAATATTACCCGGGGATTGCGTGTATGAGGAGGGATAAAGAAGAGAAGGTAAGTTATAATAATCCGCGGCTGCAATCATATCTCATGATTGAATACTTTTAAGCTTGCGGAATCCGTACAGGTAACACTTGGTAGATAGCCCAGAGGACCCAAGAACTGCTGTATGTAAAATAAAAACACCGGTGTATAGTCACCTCAGCAGCGAGAAATTCTTGGCAGTGGGAGAAGAGTACAAGGTGGTTGGTTGTGCGTTACCCTGAATCCCCACGAAATTCCGCAGTCACCCCGTGTTAACACCAGTCGCAAAGCTGTAAGTGACACCATAAGCAATTGTATAACGGCACTAAAGGATGCCTACGAAATAAAACAATAGAACGCCATCCGACACAGCCGCATGCACATTCATAGGCCTTATTAAAAACATCCATCTAGAGGTCAGAGAATCAAAACCTTTCTAGGATACTGTCTGAAATCAAACAAGCCCAGAATTTAACTGCACATGTTCGCCCAGTAACGATAACCTGCGCTTCAAAAAAATAAAACGTTCCATAGCCCTTACCAAAACGATTGGACAAGTAAACAAAAAGTATCCGGTTAACATTCTACCTACCGATTTTAGTTTTAATCCAAGAAAAAATTTTAAACAAAAGACTCATTGAATGAATGAGCATTGAATGTGAGAAAACAAAGGAGAAGGGAAGAAAACCTAACATCTATATGTACGAGATTGTGACCCTTAGTAACAAAATAAGTATCCATAAGTAATTATAACTTTTTTTAAGTAAGCCTAACGATCTTTCTGTAAATGTTATATCCAAGATCCACAAAACAAAAATTAAGAAAAAAAAAACAAGAAATAAAATAAAACTTAAATTTGAACTCGAAAACACATTTATTAGCTATAAAGCTGAGAAGAAAATAATTATATACTTATGTACAAAAGAAAATGGTTACAAAAATTTATTGCCTTAGAAATCCATATAAAAATCCTGGAAATATAAATAGAAGTAAGCTCAACAACCAAATGTAAAAAAATAAAAAAAGGTTCGAACTTAGGGATTAGGGCATAGCCTCTCTCTAAATACAAATAATTGAATTTTAACATACAGTTTTGGTAATGGAAGAATAAATCAACAACCCTGGCGGGTGAGTATTGATAAGTGTGTGTTCATGATTTGTTTAGAGGTGATCCCAGAAGAAAGGCAAACGTGATAACCATGGCTAGGTTTTACTAAAGCAGTAGTAAAGCAAGGGAGGGTCGCCAGGTAGATGAACGCTAACTAAATCTACCCACATTCCAGAATCGCTTATACGCACGATCCCTTTTATTTTTCTTTTGCAATTTTGTCGGCCACACTGGCACAACTTTAATTACGTCCGTAACCACTATTATCAGCTGCAACGAACTTCCGCCCAAGCACACTGAGCGAATAGCCGCGCATAAAAGACAAGTTGCCAGTGTAGCGGTTGTAGTAGAGGGTTCCCATTCTCATAGAGGAATTGGAAAGAGGACAAATTGTACCAACTTTACCGTCCCTGCCACAGATGTTTTGGTTCGAAACCAACTCGAAAAAATGTTTATTTGTAACATTGGCGGAAGTACTTGGACCAAAACCTGGTTATAAATATTCAATTAACAAAAACAAAAACAACAATCAAGAATCATGTTTTATATTAAAAGTTTGTTAAGAACTTATAAGAAATCTCTTTCTATACATACGAGTATGTATATGTATGTGTAAAAAACTTGAAAAAATACATAAATCAGACGAGACGGAATTCATCACCTCCCTTAAATCTTAACATTATAATTAAAATTTATACCTTTTTGTTGTTGTTGGGTTTTGTAAAACATCAAAGTAAAGCAGACAGGCACTCTGTCAGCAATACAAGAACCTAGAACAAGGACAATAATTCTTGTTCTTTTTCTAAATACAAATACTTTTACAAAACTCATTTTAAACTCTTTTCTTGCGTTCTCTCTCTCTTTTTCTTTCCCTCTAGCTCTCTCTATGAGTTTTTGGGCAAAAAGAGTAAAAGGACGAAAAACAAAAAACAAGTCAAAAAAGAGAATGTCAATAGACATGCTACTTGAGTGTATTCTTATCTAAAGGACAAGAACATACAAAAAAGAAACGAAAATAAAGAATGAAGAATGCAAAATAATAAAAAAACATTTCAAGGGAACACTAGAAATCTTCATACGCTCATAAACGTCTATAACAGTGTAGTACAGGCAGAAAATAGTACGTGCTCAAGTAAATGTTTTAGAGAGTTGTTATTTGAATGTCTTAACTGCCAAATCAATTATCTCCACTTTGTTACTGTTTAAAAGCAACCATTTCAAAACACTTTTACGTTTCTTTAAATTTACATAAATTTATATATTTTTTTCGAAAAAATATTAACAGTTTAAGAAGAATTATAAAAAAATATAAAAAAAAATTATACGGACTAAATCAATTTGCCAACAAAGGCATACATATACGTAATACACAATAGTGTATTAACTCACAATTTTCGGTAGAGATAAAAAAGGAATTTTAAATTACAGGCATAATAACTATGTATAAACAAATTTTATATTATTCTTTTTTTATACAAAGGGTGGTCAAAATAATGTCAGATTCTTATGGTATATAGTAAGTCCGCCACCAGACGTGAACGATTGTATACTTTTATACAGAAAAAAGCAAAAAAACAACTAGACAGAAATGCAGCAGTTACAGGTACATTACACATTGTATCTGTTGCTTGTCGTCTCTCCTCTCTCCTTTACAAACTCAAGAGTTCCAATACAAAAGTTTTAGTGTCTGGACGACGACTAATAAGAACCGAATGAAGATTTGAAGCAAAAAGTAAAGATATTGAAATTCCGAATTATTAAACAGTTGGTGAACAAGTGCTATATGTACATATATAGTGGGTGACAATACATTGAAAACATTTACAAATATTCAAATATTTGCTATTGTAGTTTATTATAGTGTGAAACGGACTTTATTGGTACAATTTCGAATTCGTATTTTGCGAAATACTATTTTTAATAGATTTTCTAAGGGATTGATTTGGTGATTTGGGAGGCTATTTCAAAATACCAGCCATTTGTAAAGGTCTATGCCGATTGTAATTTGGCATGAGTATAGCAGAGGATTTGTTAGTATCTCAGCTAAAGTTTTGACGGTGAACACTTGCCAGGGGTGGCGCTATGTGGTCTCAAAGTTAGGTAACACGGCCCTGCAAAACCTTTTAGAGATTGGTATTGGCAGTTCTACTTATACCTATAAAATGGTGTTTAAATCTATAAATTATGTTTTAAAATAAGCAAGTTAGCAGCATTTTAAAATTAAAATGTTTGATTTTTCGATACCCTGGTTCAGTTTTTTTTTAAATATTTTAAATAATTCTTGAGATTCTTATGGATTTTCAGGGCCGAGGTACAGTCAAAATTTTAGCTGAGTTAACGGCCTAGCCGTTTACAAATGGCTGAGTTATTTCCAAAATATTTTGATTCTAATTATAATTTATTTTTCTCTGTCCGAATCCTGTCTTTGTAACCTTTATAATATGAATTTGTCCCATGCCTTGTCCCGAAAAATAAAAAATAACAGCTTTGTATGCCCTGCGACTAACAGTTCGGGATCTAATTAATAATCCAAGGGTATTGACAATCACCCGAGGTGGCATTTTCCAAAATCTTTTTAGCTCTCTTGCTATGAAATTATCTTGTCGAACTTTACAAAGTCTCTCTTCCAAATGTTGCTATTTTTTTTCATAATTCTTGAAGCTGCAGTTTTTATCACAAGAAGCTTTTTTCTTTAATCCTTTAATCCTGGTCCTATGTGTATTTTCCCTTTTTGTGATTTTTACTATTTTTTATTATTTTTATTTATTTAAGCAGCCACAACGATTACTCTAATACCCCGCAAAAAAGCTGTTCGAATACAGTTCTTAATATAAAACAAAAAATTGCACATAAAATCTCGTCGAGAGGAGATGTATGTATGTATCTAGATACTTATATATGTATGTATGTCTGGTTTTGTAGTTAAAGTACACAAGCCCAGGGATGTGATATAAAGATAGAATAAATTTTTTTTTCACATAAATTGTATCAATTTATGCTACTTTGTTTTAAGTATTAATTATATATATCTAGTATACGAATAATAAAAAAAATATAACATCATGATGCTAAAAAGACCTTAAATCGTATAGCAACAATTACTTCTGAATTTTTCGAATTAGTCTAGACGCTAAACCTGTTATTTAACACAATTTGTTATTATTTTAGATGAAATAGCGGGCTCGTCGTTGTTATTTCTTATTACATATATTTTTTTCTTCTTTTCTTTCTTTTCTATAGGTAAATATAGACGAGGCCAAATCAGAGATTAGAGCTGGGCGGTGCGATTTTAAGGTAGGTAACTTTTGGGCCGCTTTATTGAAGCTGAAAAAAGCAGGTAATTGGCTATGGTACCACAGCGTATATGAATTTGTTCTATGGTATGTAGGGTTGCCAGATCCCAAAAGTCAAATAACTGTATAACTGGACAATTTAAAAATGAACTTATAATTCAAAAAAGCTGAATTTTATTAAAATTTTTCTTTACAAAAATAAGCAAATATCGAGAGGCCTACACTCAACTTTACGATATCTCAAGGAAACATATATTTTTGTGGATATATTACATAAAAAAATTTCAAAGTTTATTCAACTTTTATTAATAATGATTCTTATTAACATTTCGAAGGACATTCTATTCAGTTTTGTGAGTGTAGATTATTTAAAATACTAAAGGTCCTTTCACAAAAGGCATTGCTAATTGGTATGGAAAGAATAAATGAGATCAATTTATATAGATTGTCTACATTATTTTTAACGCATTTTTAAATAAAAGACGGATCTTATATTATCAATTGAATATCTTTCGATAAATTATCAAAGGCATCTCGCAGGCAGCAGAAGCCAGTGAACAACATGTTTTCAATTAAATTTATTATTTCTAAAACTTTTAGAAGCTGCAATGAATTATCTCATGATCAAAGAGATTGTTTTAAATTCAAAATGGTAATTTTGTTGTAAAGTGATATCGGAAAAATAAAAATTATTTTTAAAATTAAGGAAATTCCTTTTTAACTGGAAGTATTTTAGCTTTCTTTAGCTGGTAACTGGAACCAGAACTGGAAAATCCAGACCGTTTGGTAACCCTAATGGTATGGCAGCAATCAATTATCTAGCAGACAACCAAGTTTGAATACGAGATAATTGAGAAGGATATAGATCTAGAATCGGGTTCCGAAAGCAGAATATAAATAGTCAAGTTGGGGTCCAGTTTAATTCCTGCAACATATTTGCCAAGAGGTGATCTAATGAGGTTATATGGGGAACAACCAACCACTAAAAAACTTTCTGCTGGACGGCTGATTAGACGGTGAAACCTATCACACTTAACAAGTCTAACCTAATTTTAGACAAAAATTAGGAGAACATGTTTGAAGCTAGCAGATATTAAGTAAGAGATATTTAATTTATTTCAAGACATTATTATTTTGATCTTCTTGCCAAGGGATACCTTACACTTGCATAATAATTGCACAATTTGTCATATTGTATATGCGTTATTATTGTACAATTGTCAAACAATTGTGCTAGGAATAGGTTCAATCATCGTTTTAAATTTAATTAGCCTTAATACAACCAGACAAACTTCAAGATTTAAAATATATAGATGATTTGGGATATTCCGAGATGTTTCCGAACCAAGCAAATAGTTAGATATTTTCAAACATTAATTAATTAATTGAATCAACCTTTATATATTTCGTTCAGAAAGAAAATAATATTCTAATTAAATAAATAATTAAAGCTTTTAAAATTTTAATTAAAGTTGTATCTGAAACTTAATAAAGGTTCTTATTGGTGAATTTATGTCTGTTAACATTCCGAACATTCCCCAACTGTTCTAGAATTTCTTCCAGCCTTTTTTCATCCCAAAGGCCCTTCACTTACTATCTTGATCGTATTTTTAATATTGTATAATTTTAATATACAAAACAATATTAAATAACATTATCAGCAGTTCAGTATGGGATACTGAACTGCTCATAATTACTAGAATTTTTTAGTGAATTCAATCCCCACATACCAGAACTGTGACGACAGTATCTGAGATGCGTTTAGGCATTTTACCTCCTTGCCCGAAAAAATGCATGGAATTCTTACAATATTTAGCTTTTAAATACTTTTACTAATATGGAAAATGTAACCTAAGAAGTTGACGGAATTGTGGTATAAAATTGTATTCCGATGTTGTTAGTCCTTTTTGGACATTTCTAAGGAATTTCAAATAAAAATAAACTGACAGTTTATTTGTCAGCAATTGACGTGTATCAGCGTACTTTTTATATTGCAAGCGTATTTACAAAGTACAATTTGGCTGGTTTTTGCATCCCTGATAAAACGTGCATGCGGTTATTTTTAAAAAAATTCGAAGCGATTTATGTTTGTTGTTTTTTATGTTGGCTGTTGTATTATTTTTTGCATTCAATATTCACTTGTTTTGCTTTTTGGGGGGTTGGAGGTAAAAGAAACAAATGATATTTACAACTCTGCTTTAATCAAATGTCTGCCTGCACACAAAGACTCGTAGCCATACAGACAGACCGATACACAGCCAGTTACGAGTAAGCACTTATTCAGACCATTTGTCAGTCAGCCAAACTAACAAACAACAAAACTAATGGGCTACCAAGTGGCATAATTTTTGTATTATTTATGTTTTTTCGTTTTGGGTGTATTTATTTTTAGAACGATTTTCGTAATAAGAATATGTATGTTTCTAATTTGATTCAGTCTGTGAAAGAACAAACAGAAGATGTTTAACTTTTCACTTTTTTTTTTCCTTATAATCATTTATCTTAATTCTATTATTGGCCAATTCACATGGTAGAATGTTGTTTCATTGGTGTTTCGTTGTATCTAAAATTCTACCTCTTTTCACCTTTGATTTTTAAGATTTCGCATAGTTTTGCGAAATACTTTCTTTAACACTTAACCAAAAAAACAGTCCATTAATTAGGCTGCCTTTCTGACCCTTTTTACGTTAAAAAATTATTGGCGTTTATTTTGCATTTTTTTATTTAAATATATTTATTTCTATGGGTTGATAATTTTTTTAAAATTTATTTTACTTATACACATTATTATCATCATCACCATCTTCATTTACATTTTTTTTATTTTAGTTGGATGTACTGTGCAGCCAATTCTTCTAAACACCACCACCACTTCCACTTTTATTCGATTTTGTAATTTTATAAATTTCGCTTGTGTTTTGTTTAAGATACCGTCCGTTCTTGTCTCAATGAGTTTGACAACTAAATTCCAATTCGAATTATTTTCTTGGTGTTGGTTGCATTTAGCCAAAAATTCTTTTCGTTTTTGAGTGAAAAATGTCGACGCGTCCAACAAAGAGCTGAATGAAAAGGGACTTTGAAAAGGAAAAGAAAAAAATTAAATAAATAATTCAAATGGGTTATTTGAGTTGGCAACATTGTATTGTTGAGAGTGGCGGTAAATTTTGCGCATGTCAGCATATTTGAATCAGGGATGGTAAAGTTGGTACAATTCTACAATTTTGGTACTTTTCAAAAGTGAATAGTGCAATGACATACCAATGACTGGGTATAATTAAATTAAATTATTTTGTATGCCAACGTTGTAATTGTGATTTTAAATATTTATTACATTGATGTCTCAGCTTGCAGAAAAATGATTATAATTACTATAATTTTTGGTTAGGTTTTTACATAGGTAGCGCCGAACTATCAACGAGGTTCCGCGTTTTAGTCGCCTTGTGTCACCTATAAAGATGACTTAAAAATTAGAAAGTGTGTAATTACTACCGGGGATAAGTAAAGCATACCCTTTAGGGGGTCATCACTAGTTACTGTTGCCCTTTATATCATATTAACGGCAATATTGTGATTGAGTGCCTTGATAGACTGATTGGTAGAGCGTTAGGGTTGCGGATACGATTCTCCCTAAAGCCTCTGGGTTTTTTCTGAAGACAAGCAAAAAACTTCACAGGTTGTGATCTCTTACAAAAAAAAAAAAAAAAACAAAAAGTAGAAAAAACTCAAAATTCTAAGTACAAATTTACATTTGAATTTTGCTAAAATCTTTAGGTTACATTTTATCTCATTATTTATTTGCTTTATTCGATTCGAATGAAAATTTTGATTTATAAAGAAGCATAAAAGGGTGTCCTAAAATTCAGTCGAATTTTGAATTTATCGCCATTTGTGCGGTTAAATGCTTCAACCCAAAAGCACAATTTTACACTTTTTTGAACAAACTTATCTTACTAGTGCTCGGTATCGCGATTATAACAAAGATCTTTCTAGCTGAATTATAAAATTTAATGGTGGGCAAGAGACATTTCCTAGTCTTGTTTATTATCATAGTGGTAATCAGAACAGGTCCGTGCGATTTGAATTTTAGCCTTGGACTTTAGCCTTAGTTTTACGACGTACTTTTTGTTGTTTAATCTAATGCAGAAAAGTACAATTTCGCAAATCGGTTGTTACAATTTTAAAATCTTGTTTACCATCTCTAATTTGAGAAACGTACGTAGCAAGTTATTATCATGTTATTTAAAATTTAGACTAAAGAATACAGGGTGTGCAATATGATGAAAGTTATGCAGTGACCGTTAAATTCAAACGAGAACAACAAAATACTTAAATACTCGCAAGGAGACAAGTTTTTTAATACCAATCAGAGAATATTATAACTAAGTAAAAATGAACAATAATTATAAAAATTATTTAGAATTTAGATTTATCATATAAATTTCAAGTCAATAAATTGTAAAGGTCGGTGCCAAATTACATTATGAAACTTTTTTCGCCGCAATCTTTCTTTTTTCTTCTTTAATTTTGCATTTGTGTTTATGTTGCAATTTTTATTGCAGCAATTTGTATAGATGTATGTATATATTTGTTTACATTTTAAACTTCAAAACTAAAACTACGAATGAGAGTACAAAATGATTTTCAAGAGTACATGCGAGAGAGGCATTAAGCCTCTCTCGCCTACTAATGAAGAATTGCAGCGAAAAAAGTTGCATAATGTAATTCGGCACATATATAAGTGAATATATGTTATAATTTAAATTTATCGAACCTTTTTCCGTCTTTGTTCTTCAAGAGTATAAACAATTTTCCGCTAGAGTATAATGATTTAAATACTCCACCATATTAATCAATCAAAACATGTGCTTTTTCTTTTGAGTTTCAATAGTACTCCACCTAACATCAGTACAATAAATAAAAACTATACTATAAGTGTGAAAGAGATCTCCACCAATGTTATGTAATAACCACAGAATAATTGTGGAGCAATCAGTACAGTGGTGGTCCCATTGTATCTGATGTTTATTGATTTTGAGGAAGCATTTGACATACTTCCACACGAAGTCATATGGTTTGCTCTCGCTTGCAAAGGCATATCTGACAAACTGATCATGTTGATGTTATATAGCTACAGAGTCATGTACAAGAAGATGAATATGTGGTTAAAGCCGCATCCACGGCAGGACTAAAAATAAATGTGGGTAAAACAAAGGCATTGATAATCACCAACAATATAACCGGTGTATTCAAAATCGATGTGATATCAGGTGTGCGGAAATCACAATCGCTATCAAGTAATACCAGAAAAGTGCTACTGAATGATTTCGAGACCTGGAACGCGGCAAGATACTCTGGATGTTACAACAGAATGCTATTATTGTAAGGTTCTGTAAATATTTTCGAAAATTTCCTTTTTACAAAAAAGTGCTTTCAAGTTTTCAGTATTATTAATTCGGTAAAATTTCGTACTTTCACGATTTTATATACATATACTAGATAGTACCGGTGCGCTTCGCTGCCCCCATCCTCAAAAAATAAAATAATAACTTGGAAGCAAAAGTATGGCCAAGTTTAAACACAAGAGCGCACGCTTCTCAGACAAGCCTATGTCAAATTTAGAGAGTGTCATAATATGTATGTGTCATAACATAAATGTAGATAACTACGATAGATCTAGATATAAAAGAATTATTTTGTATGGTAAGTATCTGACCCTCATATCCTAATCACCAAACTTTAACTTGGAAACAGACGTTATTCTCAAAGTTTTATTTTTACTTGTTTGCCTTTTATTTGTGCTAAAACAATCGAAATTTACTTGTGTTCTTGGTTTACAGCTAAGAGAACCCAAATATCAATCAAACTACATTTTTTAACAATGCTTCATAAACTATTAAGCTGGATTTACCCATTTTGTCTGGACAAAGTTTTTTTATATGTATGTAGTTTGACATTTCTCCAGAGAGTGGTTTAATTCAAGGCGAATTCATTTTACTACGTGGCAGCACTACGAAGTTAATTGTTTTTTGGAAGGCGAATCTATATTACAAGGCATGGCAGCTGTCAAAAATTAATTTACATATTTTTTTTTAAATTTGAAAAAAATAGAAATAAAATTGTAATTATTTAAAAAAAAGGTTTAATATTAAAAAAATACAAAATACTACCAGAAAAGGTAAGGAGAAAGTGTTTTTAGTTGTAGGATGTGATATTTTAATGAGTGCTTTTGGCGTCTGTCGTACATATACCTACCCAACAACAAAATGCATGTGGGTGTTTTTTGGTGTTGTATTTGTTGTCGCGGCGATGCCACCTTATATAAATTCGCCTTGATTTTTTGCTTTATTTTTTATGTGCAAAGTAGCTGTCAAAAATTGTTTAATTTTTTAAACTTAGGGAAAAAGTAAAAAAAATAATTATTTCCAAATATATTTCAAGATTAACAAAAAAATTACAAATACTACCAAAAAAGGTATGGAATAAGTGTTTTTACAGAATTGGGTTCAGCTAGTTATTTAAAGACTTATAGGTCTGTATGATTCTTCCTTTGTGTGGTCTTTTCCTGGCTTAGGTTATCAAAGAAATCTTCCACTCTGTACAAAAGTAGCCAAGACGTAAAATGGCATAAAAAAAATTTCTTTTGTCTACACGGGGCAATTCGAATAACATCTTGTTAGAAGTTTTATCGAGACACTTGGAGTAAAAACATTTTTTAAATGAACAACAAATAAATTGCCTTTTTCTGTATCACTTCTTGCCCAGCCTTCACAAGATGTTCGTAAGGGAGGCTTACGTACGACAGGCCTTTTAAGGTTTCTACATGCACGCCATAATGAATAATCTGATTATGGAGTTGAGTCCAGGTCTTCCAGAAAATTTTTCAGAGATGTTATTCTTCGAGATTCTAGAAGCTCTCTTAGCCGCTTTGTGCAATCTTTAAGTCTGGTTTTGAGTTGAGGAGATCTATGTGTTTGCCACTCCCTCCGAAATTTTTTTTCTGTTAATAGCCGCTCGTCATCTAGAGAATATATGAGATTACAACTGCCTAGTTGCTGAGTTACTTTTGCATGTTGACCAGCTGATTTGAAGTTTTGGTCAAAATAAATAAGACTGCTCTACGTCTTCTGGTGTTGTTAGTAGGATGTTTTCCAAGCAATGTGTACTGAGATGGTTTCTATATTTCAACCAGTTTATGTTTGCGCTGGTTGTTGGTGATATACCCGTATTATGTATGTCGTAGAAACGCCGAATTTCTTAAATTTTTTATATTGGTATTGCACATGTCGCTTTTCGATAAAAACAAAACTGTTTCCAAAATCTATTACAAACCGAGATATTGTGTGTGTCGTTTTTTAATGTAGAATTCGACAACAATTGTCTTTGTGTATTTTTCAAGTGGCATTATAAAAAAATTTAAGTTATTAAATAAAAAATGAATAATATTAAAATGTAAGTACTATATAATTTTATTTTTTATATGAAATTTTAACCTAACAGATTTTTGTATTATACATATCGATACCTTCCCGTAAGAATGTATTAAGCGACACTTTTTTCGAAAATGACTTTTTGATGTGGAACTATACTAGAAGTTAAGCGCCACATTTTGGCCTGGGTTTCGTTGCCCTATCATGGATGCACAGGAAACTAGAGAGAAAATAAAATTGTATCAACCGCCAAGTTTTCTCACTGGAATAATGCTGCTCCCTGAAATTTTATTATGTCAAGTTTTGAATTCTGAAAATCGCTTTATTATGTTCCTTTCAATAAAATACACAAATAAATAACTAAATGAGACGTTTTTTTCATTTCCTGAACAATTTTAGAAATGTCGCTTAATACATTCTTATGGGAAGGTATCAATATGTATATTTGCTTGAAACGCTTGTATGGTCAATGACAAAAATTATCTCTAAAAGAACAGTGGAACGATATTAGAAAAAAAAAAAATCATAAATAGTGTAGGCCCTCCCAGTCGTGAAACCGAAGGTTAGATGAAGGTTTGGTCTAATATGAAAACCAGCGTATAAAAGATGTTAATGCACAAAAAAATTGAAAGTCGTGCGACAGGTGGCAGAACGTTTAAGCAGAAAGTGTTGACACCTTTAGAAGAGGCTGTATCAGGGTTATTGCAAATGGACTCTATAATTAGTCCAGAAGGTCGAACATTTGGCATTGAAAATGTACCTGTAAACCTCAATGAGGTATGCGATATTTAATTAAATAACGAGGCTGGCGTGGATACGACAATTATGGACACTCAAAATGGTCAGTTAAGTTTTACAAGAAAAATAAATTATAAAACTGCAGAGAAAAACGTACTTCTTGAACAGAAATTAAAAGTTCAAACTGATGAAAGATACAGTCGTAAAACGTATAAGAATCAATAAGAACAGTTAGAGATAGACAAAAAGAAAATGGTACTATACAAAGAGGAAATAAAAAAGAAGGGGTTGCATCGATTGGCTATGTTAAAATTACGAATGGAAGAAAAAGATCTCAAGCGGTGCAAGATTTTGCATTAGAAGAAAATAGAATTTCTTATTTACAATGTTTTCTAACGTTTTATAAATATATTAGATTCGATTTTTAGTTTCTTCTTCCTCGTCAGAAGATAAAAAATGTTCAACACTTAACATTTTTACTTGCAAATATTTCAATAAAACTTATAAATTTTCAAAATTATAACAAGGTGACTCTTAAATATTAAAATATATAAGTCTGTTACGAATTATAATCTGTTACAAAAACACTCACGTCGAAAGTGTTACACAATACCAACAAAATTTAAATTCGGGATCGACTGCCACAATTCTTCACATTGCGTTGTGTTGGTTCGATATATAGACAATAGTGGGTAAATGATCGAAGGATAAATCAAGTGATGCTTCAACTTTAATCATTTCTGTCGGAATACCCTTAATCACGTCAAAATCAATAGCATCCGGTATTTTTATCGATCAGTATGCCAATAGGATGGTTGTCCACTCGATATCACATTTAGATGCATTTTTGAAATTGTGTTAAACAAAACACGACCTTTTGGAGTTATTAGACGTGATCCCTAAAATGTATGTTTAGCGTTGTAGTCGCCTGATGCTATGAAACAGGGAGCTAGTGATTTGAAAAAATCGCTATACTGACTCTCTGATACTTGTAATCTAGGAGGTGAATAAATTGAAGAAATAACTAAGTTTTGTTGAAATTCTTTAAGGCAGATATTTGTTGCTTGAAGGTAGTCCTCATAAAAGTCACACAGTATATGATGTTTAATTCGAGCCTTTATTGGTTTTGCTGAACCACCACATGGACTGAATTTATACGATGCCATTTTTTCATGCCATTTTTTTCATGTCTCTTTTAAAGTTGCAGCGAATTTCATCGCACATTTTTACGATGACATTTTTCATGCAATCGGCTCAAATTTATTTTTGATTTCATATTCGTAATTTTTATTGTTTGTGCATTATTTCTTAAAAATAAATGCACTCGTACTGAAATACAAAATAAATAAAAATAAGACAAACAAATAACGAAATTTTACAAGAAATTATTAAAATTATACCGAAAAGTATACATAATTAAACCAAACAATTTCATTTTTTAAAGTCAGCTCTGAACGAACGAAAATTGCACAAAGCAAGTGTCAAAAATCCCCTTAAAATTAAAGCCATGCCATTTTGTTTACCCCGCTTGCACACTTCTTGCCTACAAACAAAAATTGCATGCAACCAGTTTCACGAAAAATTTCATAGTTTAAGTTGGCTCATGCTCTGCCACGGAGATCTTTAGTGTCATATAATATATAGCCATTGATTTTAAAAAAAGCTATTTGTTGTTGGTTTACTTTTATATTTTGTATGGACAAAATATAACTGAGTTGCTTCAAAATATAATTCTTTAAGTCCCGTTCCACACTTGCAATTTTCGTTTCTAAAATGCATGTTTTTGTTGTTGGAAGAAAACAAAAAAAAAAATAGCAGCGACTACGATCTTTCATGTACTTTACACTCTACTGCGACTCTCTACTGTTGTTGTTGTTGTTGTTTGCTCTTTTCGATACGAGGATGACTGAATTAAAATATACAGTCGTCAGAAACACAATTTTAAAAGTATACTTCAAAAGAGAATTTAAAAAATGTTTCAGAAACAAAAATTGCAACTGTGGAACAGAACTAAGACAAAGCTGAATCAAGTTTCCATATCATATCGTCATGCGGGAGTTTATGTGCTCTATATGCCAAAAGTGTATTTTGAGAAAATCGATCTTGACGTTTTAACATAATTTTTTAAAAAACTATACGATAGAATTTTGAAAATTTTTCACCATATATTTGTTTTGAAAAGATGATTCTGACGAAATGTTTTTTATTTCTCGACGGCATTTATAACGGGATATTTTCTAAAGTTAATAAAAATCCTGTTTGCTCCATACGCCATCTTAAACAAATTTCGTTGCAAATACATACACGTAGAGCAAAACGACATTAACAAAGAAATAAAACACAATTAAAATTTTTGTAAAAAACAATATATTCATTTGATAAAACCAAAAATGAAAACTATTCACAAAGTAAATACTAAATATCTTCAAATTATTATAACAAGGTTAACAAAAGCACTAAATTAAGATTAATTTATCTGGCTCAGATAATAATTTTTGTCTATTTCAGATATAAAATTGAATAACAACTTTAGATCGGAAATTTTTTCATTTTTAACTCTTTCTTTCTTTCTTTTTAATAATATCTAACTCTATTTTGAAAATATTTAACGTTGCTGATAATTGGTTTCGACAACCTTTTTTTAATATTTTTGCTAATTGGAAATAGGGCTGGCTGCAAGATTGAGTTTTTATATGATATTTGAAATAAGTTATTTGGGATATATTGAATAAGTTTTATTTTAGTATATGGAACAATAGAAAAATTTAATTGGTTGGATATCCTGGAAAAATTCTTAAAATCTGAGAATTGCATTTCAATAATTTTAAGTTTTATTTTATTTGTTTCAAAAGTTTTCAAATAATTAACGAGGGACAAAATACTGTGAATTTCCAAAGGTTTCAGATATTTATCTAAGGCACTGTGAACGCAATCGACCTCTTGGATTTGTGAATATCCAGGCTCAGAAAATTTTTGAACAATACTTTTGATCTGTAAGTGGTCCGACATAAATTTTTAAATTGCCGTGGATATCATTTGATTTTTATTCTGGGGAACGCACTAATCACTCCACATCACTATATTTTCAATAGTTGGGTATTCTGTCACCAGATTATTTAGTACCTTATATATACAACTACTTATTTTGTTACATCCACGACCGTTATTAAATTCATCCCAAACGCAACAATAAGTAAATTTTTCCTTATTGGAGGAAATAACTGTAGCGGTCATATTATAAACATTAATTTTACGCCTATAATAAAATGAAGATGCAAAACATTTAGGAAGGCTAAAAGTGCTTTGCAAATCAAAACATACAACAACTGTAAAAGGCTCTTAATTCTGGCGATCTACATCACGGTCCCTTTTAAGACCGTTCGTCTCATTTCTATGAATATTGAATTCTTCAATTTCATTCTCCGTTGGGTTATTTTTTGCCAAAAATGGCAATTGAAATTGTGGTTAAACTGATCTCTATAAAATCTTTCTGAAACGGGTTGGGAAGGCTGCTGTTCCAAATAAAGTGCATACATTTTTCTGATTGATAAATCTGCACCCAAATATTGTCTGCTGGTTGATGCGCGACAATAATGGGAGTCAATAGTTGGAAAACTTCTAATATGTTGTCTCACTTCCTTCACTCTTCCATCTTCGATAAAATTCGATCTGCTTTTGCCCTTTCGCAAAGGCATTGGGATTTCAGAAGATTTGTCAGCCAAGTTTTGAAAACAATAGTAGATCCTTTTTGCTGATATGCTAAGAGTATTAAGAAAAAATAGTTTGCCAACTTTATGAATTTCTTCGTATATGACTTCACGCGTCTCCTTTTTGGAGCTTCCTTTTTGACAAAAAATAAAATAAAATGTTTGCTTTTCCTTATCTGTCCGTTCTGTCGGTTTCAGAGAATTTTTGGCTGCAGCCATAGGTACATTCTGCATTACAAACTGCTTTGATTTGTCGAGCTTCTACAATTTTTCCTGTTTGACTGCAGTATTTCTTCCCTTGCTCGCGTAATTTTTTTCTGAATTTCTTTTTCAAAGTTTCCGGCTGACGTCTTTTTTTCTTGATGGCTCCAAATTTACTTTTGCTTCTGAAAAATAACAAATTAAAATGAGTATTTCTAAATGCATACTTATATACATACATATATATTTCTGTTATTATTTACCTAATGCCTCCGTATCGCTTATAAATGATTCAAAGTTGGTGGTTGATGTACATATATTCTATTATGTCGAAATCTTGATCATGAAGCAAGTCATCTACAGAGTAACAAAAATTATAATTTTAATTTAATTATGTGTGTGTGTAATGTATACATATTATGTAGATATTACCACTAGAAAAATCCAATTCGGTATCAGAATTTTCTGTCAAAGCTTTAGAAGCCGTTTTGGTCTGCTTTCAACAAAAAAACTCTCATCTAAAAAATTGGTTTATTATGGGACATATTTATAGATAAGTAAGTATGTTGTGAAGAATTCAAAAATTATTATTATTATTTTAATTTACCATTTTTAATATCTCCAATAGTTTCTTTAATTTTTTTTTGCACAGACAGCAATATAAATAGAATGTTTTGTTACTTGATTAATTATAACTTTTAATTTAATATGTAAATTCACATCAAAATGTCATCAGTCAATTTAAAATTATTGTTGCAATGGTTTATTTTTTAACTGTAAAACAAATTACTTAAGAGATAATTTTTTAAAATTCTTTGACGGTACTCTTTCCCTCTCTTAATGTTTGGAAAGAAAAAACTCTTATAAATTCTTTATAAGAGAAAATATTTTGAAAAATATTTATATTCAGCAATATTAATTACACGTAGAGCAAAATGACAATCAAAAACCAATTTCAACTTGTTACATTGAACTTTTGCTCTATATTCCACTGAATGGCTTATAGAGTTAAAAAACACAAAAAAAATCTGGTTTGATGGATATAGAACAAAACAGACACTATTTATCTCAGAAACTAATGAGATAGCCGAAAACGGATTACATATTTGAAAAATTTGGGGTCGAAAACCTAAAGTGGCATAATTAACTTGAAATGTGTAAAATGGCGGATAGAGCACATAAACTCCCGCACGACGATATGGTGTTTGCTTAGCATGCAATTAGGTATTTGTGGGCATTTTTTAATAAACAAAATGTTAAATTAAAAATAAAATATTTAATTTTACAGCAATTTATTTATAATCAGTTGTTGCTTTGTTGCCACAACTCAAGAAATAAAAGGTGCTGTCGAGCACGCCTGCCAGATTTGACGATATATCGTCATTTTGACGATTTTTGTCCAACAAATTGCAAATCTTCGATTTGACTATTTTTTCTAAACTGACGACAAAAAATATGGCTGTTCAGAGATGAACCCCTTTTTATATCCGTCACTGTACATTAAATTCTTAACATTCCTTTAATTTTTCAATAGTAATATTTTACACAAACAATTCATTTACCGCTACTTTTATTCCCTTTTGTCTTTAAATTCTGTATAACTTAAAAATATAAACTAAATTTAAACATTAAATAACACATATGAAATTGTAAACTAAAAATATAAAGAAATTTGTGGCTTAAATAAAAATACAATTCAAAAATAACAAACAAAAGTGAACCGTGTTTTTATTAAGGAAAACCACCCTTAAAATGGCTGTTTATAAAATTAAGGTTTTTGGGGTTGTTGAAAAAAGTCCATTCTGACCCTAACTGGAAGTTTCACAATAATGAAAGAAATCGTTCTTTCTTACAAATATTTTCAAAATAAAAACAAAATTTTGATTTTTTTTTTAAATGTAATTTTACGAAAGAACTAATTTCGATATTGTAAAACTGATAGTAAAATTATCTATAAATTTAAAATCGCTTAAATAACTTATGAAGAAAATATGAATAATTTTTCAGCAATTGAGTCGCAGTTATGACAGGGAAAACATATGCCGGCACATACATAGTTACTTTATATTCTATTTTTATACATTTTGATCCACTTGTATTAGTAAGAAATAATGCCAAACCGTCTTAAAATTAATATAAATTACATAATTATAAATTAAAATTGGCTACTATATCGTGCGATTTAATAGAAACCAAGCTTATCATAACACGCGAACAACAGTAATTTGGCTGTAGCCAGGTGTAGGTTAGAATCAAAGAGAATTGAATTTGTGGGTAGTTGTGAGTTTAATAAATTACCAATTAATATAAAAACTGTTGAAAGAATTTCAATATTTAAATCCTTGATTAAAGAATATTTGAGCCCTTGATTGTGACAGTGGTATAAGTAATATATTTATTGTTTCGAGATATAAAGCGGTTTGCATTTTAGAGGATTCAAAAAATATTTTTGTTTTATGGCATATTATATTTTGACATTTAAATAGTACCAACAAATAAGTATTTGTTATCATTGCGAAATTTATAACCATTTTTAAAAAAATGGAAACGACTTATACCATTTTCAAAATTAACTGCAGGACTTTATAAATCAGTTAAACCATCAAGAAAAAATTTTTCTTAGAAATACACATTTTATTAACCGACTTCAAAAAAAGAAGGAGGTTATCAATTCGTCTGAATGTTGCTTTTTTTTTTTATGTTTGTGCCCGCAGAACTCAGTCATTTCTGAACCGATTTTAAAAATTTTGCACTATTAGAAAGGTTATGGCTACAGATTGGTCCCATTTTAAAAGAAGTTCAAAATTTTAAAAATTAAAGGGTGTCCCCATACAACATACATGTTTTTTACGTGTATTATGAACATTATAGGTCACCAATTTTAAATTAAAAAAAAGTGCGTATCACAGTAGCTCCCAACAACAAAAAGTAATTAAAAAATAAAATTAAAAATTAAAGGGTGACCCCATAGGTGACTTAATTTCACCTTTATTCTCCTATCTTTTGAACCGTTATAGACAAACACTTGAAAGTTGCACAGAATGTTCGTTACTATGTCTGTTATAATAAGTATAAATATTTAAAATTAGAAATTAAAGGGTGCCCATTAGTTGGTTTATTTTGATATATATATATGGCCAAACTTTTGAACCTTTATAGACAGACAGTTGAAATTTACAAAGTACTTGTATTGCTAAGTCCGCTAAAATAACAAGTGTAAAATATGAATTTGGAAATTAAAGGGTGTCCCAATAGTTAATGTAAAAGTAATATATATGGCCAAACTTTTCAACTGTTATAGATAGACAGTTGAAATTTACAAAGAACCTATATTGCTTAGTCCGCTATTAAAACAAGTATAAAACTTGGATCTATAAATTAAAGGGTGTCCCCATTATTGATGTTATTTGACCATTACGTCCTCATCTTTGGAACCGTTATAGACAAACACTTGAAAAATAGACAAAATGTTCACTACTATGTCTCGAATAACAACAAGTATAAATATTTAAAATTGGAAATTATAGGGTGTCCCAATAGTTGATGTAATTTGATATATATGGACACAAAGTTAAAATTTAAAAAGAATCTGTATTACAAAGTGTTCTTTAAAAAGTATTTATATTAAAATTTGAATTTAAAGGGTGTCCCAATAGGTGACGTCATTTGATATATATGACCCTATCTTTTAAACAGTTATTGATAAACACTTAACAATTAGACAGAATGTCCATTACTATATCTGTTATAATAAGTATAATTATTTAAAATTATAAATTACAGGTTGTCGCAATAGTTTATGTAATTTGATGTATATGACCAAACTTTTAAACCGTTACAGACAGAAGGTTGAAATTTACAACGAACCTGTATTGCTACGACCGCTATAACTAGTATAAAATTTGAATTCGGAAATTACAGGGTGTCGCAATAGTTACCGTCTTAAAGCAACATGCTTTTAAGTATGTCTGTTTTGAAGTCGGTTTTTTTTTGCAAGAATTATTCAAACTCATTACATTGTAACTCATTACATTAGTATTTAGGGAAATAAAGTGTTTGTGGTAAATTGGTGGCATATATCTTTAGGTTTTTCTTCTGTTATTGGTCTGTTATATTTTCGTATATCCTTGGTCATACTCTTTTAGGTGAAAGGTCTAAGACATTGAGTTTGGAATTATCATCCAAAGAAGTTTTATAGAACATCTTTTCGAATTCTGATCCATTGTCTTTTTAGACAAGACAGTTTCTCCATTGGTGTTTCTCTTTCTATTAGTCTTGATTCTCCCAGTTCTTTCATCGAAATGAAATCTATCTGCGTCATTTGTTGTACCAAATTTGGTTTCTCTTTTTATATAATTCTATTAAATTATAATAATGCTCAGGGATGTACATATAAATAATTCAATTTTTTAATTTTAGTTTCTACAATTAACTATAAATAGTGCAGTTTTAGATTAATAGGATTAACTGATCATACATGAATCGTTATCCGAAGACATGACAAAATTACTAATAATTTTTTGGCCAAACTTTGAAAACAGGCTGACTTACAGTAACTGTATTTTGTTTACCAACCAAAAAAAAAATACTCAATTTATCAGCTTAATTTTCATTACATATTGCAAATTACTTTAGATTATGTTATTTTATTATCATTTAATATGAAATAGCTGATAAACTAGGTTTTTAAAATTTTTGACTTATACCACTTTCAAAATCAAGGTCTCATTTACTTATATCGAAGCATAGAGAATTTATTTTAATTTTAAATTTTTTACCATAACATTTTTATATTTTAGTTTGAATAATTATTAAATATGTAATTTATAAATTCAGTCATTAATTTTGTTTTGAATTTCTTATCAGCTCTCCTCAATGTGTTAAATTTTGTTTGCGAATGCATGTACATTGTAAATAATAAAAGAAACAAGTAAAAGTGCTATATTCGGCCGTGCCGAATCTTCTATACCCTTCACCACGGTGATTTGATTTATACAGACATGTACAGCATTATCCATATTGTTGACTCTTTACTTAAATAAATTCGTATGAGAAAAAATCATTATTCATAAGTTAAAAAAATAGAAGACAAATGAAAACAAATTCCGTCTGCTACAATTGTCACCGTGTTGTCAGCTACTTAATGATATTGAAGACGACAGCTACATCGTAAACTCTGACATTGTTGTAGAAATACTTATTTTGATTTTATAAAATTAAATAACTTTTTCAATAAATTGTAAATATTTCCTCCAAAACTTTTTGTTTATATATGAAGTTGCAATTTACAATTTTGTGACATTTTCTTTTGTTGAATATAATAGAAATTAGCCTAAGTTGACGACAGCCACAACGTTTCATTTTTGACAGTTTGTAGTCGGTATTCTGATGATGTCTATGTGTTTAATGCACCTAGGTTTTAAAACAGAGATATCATATATTAAAAAATCAAACGCATTTAAAACAAGTAAAAGTGCTATATTCGGCCGTGCCGAATCTTCTATACCCTTCACCACGGTGATTTTATTTATACAGACATGTACAGCATTATCCATATTGTTGACTCTTTACTTAAATAAATTCGTATGAGAAAAAATCATTATTCATAAGTTAAAAAAATAGAAGACAAATGAAAACAAATTCCGTTTGCTACAATTGTCGCCGTATTGTCAGCTACTTAATGATATTGAAGACGACAGCTACATCGTATACTCTGACATTGTTGTAGAAATACTTATTTTGATTTTATAAAATTAAATAACTTTTTCAAAAAATTATAAATATTTCCTCCAAAACATTTTGTTTGTATATGAATTTGCAATTTACAGTTTTGTGACATTTTCTTTTGTTGAATAAAATAGAAATTAGCCTAAGTTGACGACAGCCACAACGTTTCATTTTTGACAGTTTGTAGTCGGTATTCTGATGATGTCTATGTGTTTAATGCACCTAGGTTTTAAAACAGAGATATCATATATTAAAAAATCAAACGCATTTAAAAAAATATGTTACTCTATATACACACATACATACATATGTATATTCTTAATATTAAATATATGTTATGTGACAGTCATGATTTTCATTTTCAAAGAAATATTGAAATTTTTGTTTTAATTTTTCGAAAATTGAGTGTAAAAATTTTTTGTAAAAATATTTTTTTAAAAATTTTTTGTAAAATTTTATTCGAAAAGTTTTTGGAAAATTTTTTAAAAAAATTTTTTTTTCGAATATTTTTCTGTAAAATATTTTTTTGAAAATGCTTTGTAAATTTTTTTGAAAATATTTTTGAAAAAAAATTTTAAAATTTTTGAAAAAAAATTTTGAAATTTTTTAAAAAAATTTTTTTTTAAAAATTTGATTGAAATTTTTTTGTTAAATTTTGGACCTTTCTCCAATCTATATTGAGTTAGAATGGTCAGACTAAAGCAAAAAAAAAAATCCTTACAAAAAAAAATTTCCTCATATTGACACATGGGGGGTCCTTTTAATTGCTCCTATTTATCAGTGGGTACCTAGTGGGTCCATTGGCTACCTCTATGTGTATTGCTTTCTATTAAGGTCACTAATACAAATCAAAGCAGAAAAACCCTACCAATCTAAAAACAAACAAAAATCGCCCCTCGCAGGGGGTTATTGATCCCCCGAGATCTGTATGTACTCCTTGCGATCTACCTGTCGCAGTCTAATATTTATTTGAGAAAAAAAGACAAAACAGAATCATTAAAGCTGAAAAAAATTTAAAAAAAAAACCTGAAAAAACGTGAACAAAATATAGGTGGGCGTGGTTTTTGGCCTGCAGCCTCCAAAGGAATTATCCGATGTTGCTGAATTGCAATACCAAAATTTTTGAAACTATGCCTGACAGATTGGTGTGCTTAAATTTTTTGTATCTCTTCTGGTGCCTTGGCAAATTACATTACCACACTAACACGGACAGACGGACGGACGGACGGACAGACGGACATCGCTTAATCAACTTCTCTATGTATAAGGATCCAGAATATATATACTTTATGGGGTCGGAAATGAATATTGTAGAAATTACACACGGAATGACAAACTTATATATACCCTTTCCACCTGTGGTGAAGGGTATAAAAAAGTACGGGGACAATATTACGCTTTTTAGAATTATGTATATGATTGTTTAAAGATGTTTCTCGTTGGCTTCTTGTGTTGACAGTATTGATACTCCAAAACATATTATCGATAGAAATAATCGTATATCCAAGAATATCATTTCAAAAACAAATTTAAGGGATTGTGAAGTAAATGAGATTATGACTAAAAATACGTCTTTAGTTGCCCGGTTTTTTGTCGAATTTTTAAAGCTAAAAAGACGATTGTTTTTTTTTACTTTACATCTATCAGAAAATTGAGGAATTTTTCTTAAATTTAAATCGATTAAATTGTGTGCATTCGTGTTTTTATCTCTATTTCCTCTTGGAAATGAGAAATGTTAAGAAAAAAAATATCCTAGATTTGAACCGAGGTACTACGGTACCTTAACATAAAATTTGGTGTTTTGTACTTCATATCGAGTACTACAACAAAAATTTCATAAAATATTTTTTTACAGACATGGTCTGTTACAGTTTTGTTATGTGTATAGATATAGATTAGATTCTCGTATCTTTGATATTAATTTTCCATAAAGTAATAAAGACGGTAACCAGCAATCCCTCCAGAATAAAGAATATGGTTAACTTAAGCAAGAATGTCGATTGGCCTAATTAGCAATGAGCGTTTAACTGCCATTATGAAACACACTGTACACACGTCTGTAGTTGTTGGCTGTAACAAATGAAGCTATTTATCACAATATTAACTCTATTAATATTCTAACATCAGATAACATTTTAACGCCAAGTTAATAGTTTTTAATTAGTAAATTAATTGCTCAATTCTTGTGCAATATAAGCGAACTTGAGCCACAGCTAGGAATATTTAATTAAAGTTTCAGTTTCATACAAAAAACAACAGTTCGAGAAAACGGACAAAATTATGCTAAAATATCATTCAATAATTATTTTGCTGCTTATCCTGACACCAGCTGCCAAAAGTGAAATTAAAATAAACGATATCACTTCAAATAAAATATTTATTCAATACACTGACTTGGCAGTTTATATGACGAAGCGTTTTGTGAATCCGAAAACTAGTACAATAGTCATCACTGAAAAATGCTCAGTTATCTGCAATTTGAAACAGAATTATCACACGGAACTATTAAATAATATTATTGGCCGCTTGTATGACGAATTTGCAATGCAGTTGTTTATGGGTCATCACAATGATCAACTCTGGGATTACAATATATTTATAGTGGATTCTTTTAAAGCCTTTATGTAAGTTTCTATATTTTCAGTGAAATGATTTCCTCCTTGCATTATGTTTTTCCTCTAAATAGATCTCTGCGCTATACTATTCCGTTTACGCGCTACGAACGTTTCTTTAACTTTTTCATTCTGCTCACTTGGAGCGCCAACAGTGCAGCTGAACGATATGAAACCTTGATCGAAATATTCAAAACATGTCGGAGTTTTAACGTTAGAAATGTTGTAGTAATGAGTAAACCGTTTGATGGCCAACACATCAGTTTCTTCACGTATGAATTGTTTAATAAAGGAAATTGTCACGACAAGATATCAATACGCGAAATTAATCGTTACGAGAATGGAACCCTACAAAATGAATTCTTGTTTCCCGATTATATAAATAATTTTCATGGCTGTCACTTAAATGTATCGGCTCATGTGATGGAACCACTTTTAAATTTCAAAGGTGATTTTCACAATGAGACACAGTTGGCGGAGATCAATCGTCTGAGTGGAGTAGAGGGTGACATTCTTAAAATTCTTGCCAAAGCCTTAAATTTTAAAATTAGCTTGCGTTTCTCTAATGAAAAAAATGTCATAAATTTGTTATCTGAGTCAACGGGATGTTTTAGAGATGTAAGTTAAAGTTGTTTGGCGTAGAAACACGAGGCAGTTTTTTAAGTGAGTAAGGCTGACTTTCAAAACGTCATTTGCTTTGTCTTCGAATAAAGATAACGCCGCAGTACAAAAGATTGATAATGGATAATCTTTTAAACCGCCGTCGACAAGTGTTAGTAACGCAGTAAAAAAGCAATAAGTGCGTCAGTTTTAAAGTCGAAGCTTTGAGCGTTTTCATAACGTCAACATAAACCAAGCACATGGCTGCATTGTTTCGGAACTTTGCATATGTACATGATTGAAATAAGGAAGTACAATTGTATTCAAACTTTGTATGGATACGTTTTGAAAGTCAGCCTATTAGCCAAATCTAAATAAGCGCGTCAATCGCAAACTAACTGTCAAAAATTCTTATGTACATACAAAACGTATGAAGTAAACCTAAATAGCGCGGCGTCACCGCTTACTAATGGTAAATACAATTTTGCAAAGCGTTAGGCAGTGAAATTGGCTGCAAACAAACTGTCATTGTTTTTTTTGTGAAAAAGTTACACCATTTTAACTTCTTTCTGCTTTATCTAGCATTTTTATGTCTATTTTATGTTTAAATTTATTAGATTTTATTAAACAAATTAAGTTGAGTTTGTTAGTGCAGCGTCAAAGCTAGGCGCTAGACAGCATTATGCTTTGCGTGCTTATTTAGGTTTGTCTGTAAGTCTTTACAAAAACATAAAAAACTCATGTTTTAGATTAATTCCTTGTTTACTTTTCGCTTTCGGTATGTCCTCAAGGTAGAAATGAGTTCGTCGTTTGATTTGCTTCGAGGATATGCAGCTCTAAAACAGCTACTAAACCAATCACATTCCTAATTTTGAACAAAGTTGTCATAAAGAATAACGAAACAGACTAGTAACTTTATGGGTTCGCTTTACACCTTCCTCATTTCTAATTGATTTTCAATTGGTAACTTACGACTATCTTACTTTCATTGAGTCCTCTCACCGTCTGAGGAGATTTCGCACTGAGAACAGGTAACAATCATATGTATATATTTGTATCTGCCCGTGCTCCTAAGCATAATGCTAGTCAGTTCTGAACATTCACACATAATGTACGCAACCGTCCCATCCTCTTCCAGTCACAGTATTTAATTTATAGTTAAGTTTCCATAAACTCTATCTCCCTTAGTTATCTAGCTTAAGCTAACTTGAATATAGTATTTGAGTTATATAGCATAAGGTATTCTTCCCACATCTTCCGGCTAATAATAACCAGAGTTTCTCAAAGGTAAAACTCTTGACCTTTTGTGATGCTCCCTTTTCTATTTTTCGGCACTAATCTTGCCAAAATCATTTTCTCTTTTAAATTTTTCATGCAAAAATAAAATCATTGAAATGCTTACCGTCTCCATCAGCTCACACAATTGAACTAATCATCGAGACCAGTTAATTGTGTAAGTTGGGTGTATGAATTCACCATAAACTTCTTTTAATTATTTTCTCTAACAATTTCCAGGAACCTTGGCTTTTAGTGCTTCTATTAAAATTTTGTAAGGAATTATTGGTTTATCCTCTTATCTTAAAAATTATTAAAGATCTTATTAAAGAGTCTAATTTTTAAATTATTCTGTAAACGATTTTCAGATTGACTGATTGTTCTAAAAAGTTTTCTCGAATGTTTGGGGTTTTTCTTAAGAAAAACCTCACTAAGATATTTTTTTAATTCAGTTTTCTTAGAGAAAGCTTTGCAGAGTAAACAATAAAATATTAAAATAATGATTTTTTTTAGCTGGAAAACAAACGTGCACATATAGCTCTTGGAGGCTTCAGTTCTACCAAAAATAATAGCGACAAATTTAGCAGGTCAAACGTCTATCATACGACTCCATTTGTATTTATAGTTCAAAGTGGTTTATGTTTCGGACCTATAAAGCAACTTCTCAATCCTTTTTGTCCCTCGACATGGTTATTGTTGCTTATTATCTTAATTATATCAATAATTGCTATCAAGATAATACAAACGAATCCAGTAATGAACGACTTAATATTTGGTCTTAAGAACAACATGCCCATATCATCAATGTTTGTGGTTTTCCTTGGCAATGCGCTACCAACAAAAATTTTACCGAAAAAAAAGTTTGCTCGTTTCCTTCTGGCCGCCTGGTTGCTGCTCTCGTTTGAAGTGCGCAATGGTTATCAGGGCAAAATGTTTGACAGTCTACGATTTTCGAAACGAATGCCGGTACCCAAAACAATTGCGCAACTCTTAGAACAGGACTATACATTGTTGTCGCCGTCTTATAGCGATTTATATCCCAGAAATAAAACAGAACTTATCCACAACATTACTGAACGCCGGAATATGTTGCAGACAAGCTCTCGACGTTTGACTACAACGGCTTTCTTGGATTCTCTAGCCCACTACAACTTTATGAACTATAAAACAAGCACATTAACCTACGTGGAAGAGGTCATACATACGATCCCGTGTGTCATGTACTTTCAAAAACATTCTATTTTTCTACGCAGTATTGATCGCAAATTGAAAAAACTGACCGATGCTGGCATAACTTCTTATGTTGCAAAACAACATGTTCGCTCTAAGTTTCAAAACATGAACTCACAATCGCAATATGAGATCAAGCTGACAAACACTAATCTCAAAGGGCTCTACTTTCTTAGTGGAGTCATGTTCTTGATTTCTATAATTGTGTTTGTGTTGGAATTAATGATTCCTAAATCAAACAAATTGCGAAAGATAATGGATGGCTTAAATTCGTTTTAAAGCAATGAAAAATTGTCATATGCACTTTATCGTTGTGTAGCACTTGCTTGAAATTTAATTAAAACTCACTTGAACATTGATATTTAAAATTAGTTTTATTACTAGAAAATTGTAAAAATTTAATTTTCGCATGAAAATAGCATTCCTTAGCAGCTTCGCCACCAATCAGACCTCTTTAAATTCCAGCAAATCCCCCAGCTGCCACACCACCAGAGAAATAAAGGGTTTAAAATCGTCCACCACCGAAGCCAAGATGACCAAAACGATTTAAGCCGCCACCAAAACCACGGTTTTTAAAGAGATACGACTCGCGATAACGTCTAAAGCCGCCACCCAACCCTGCACCACCAATAGCGCTGCGTGCCAAACCAAACCCACCAGCACTACCGGCGAAGCCACCTCCATAGGCATAAGCTGGCAGCTGTTGTTGAACAACTGGAACATTTTGAATTGTTTGATAGTTTTGCACTACTGGTACAAGTTGAACGGTCTGAACATTTTCAACGACAGGAACAGTGTGAAGAGAACCATAATGAGCTGGCGTTAAAGACAACGTTGGCGCACCACTTAATGTTGATGAAGACGAAACTGAAGCTGTGGCTGTGACTGTGGCTGACGACGACGGTGAAGCAGCCCCACTTACAGCAGAAGCAGTGGACACTGCATTACCACCGCCACCAGCAGCTGATGCAAAAGACTCAGCAGCCCCACTTTCAAATATTGGCGTGCCTAATATAGCGGGTGTAAGCAGAAGAATACTGAAAATACTTGTTACCAGCATAATGCTCTATTACTAACTGACTACTAAACTATCGTAAATCTTTTAAATTCAAATATGTAATCACAAATGCTTTAAGATTGATGTTTATTTACGAAACTGCTTAGCTTAAATCAACAAACTTCATGTTGGCTGTTACGGTTTTTTTTGGAATTTTTAAAGGTCTGTTGTCTCTTGAAATGAATAAAATTAATTTTGAATAGGTTTATCTCTTAACACTAAAATGATAATTAAAAAAATAAGTTCTGCATGAAACACAATCTGGTCATCCCTTTTAGCTGTAGAGCGGCAATGACCTTCGAATGTTCAGCAACTCTTAGATTTACCAGAAGTATTAATTTTCTTAATCTCTGTGTCGACCAACTATGAGTACTAACGTACTCAATGTACTTACATTTGAAATGGAGATTTTTTATATTTTCCAATTGAAAATATTTCCTTAACACAGTGGGGGATTTGGCATAACATATAAATATTTAAATATAAAAAAAACTGTTTCATGCTTTCGCTGTTTTCGCCGTGTTATTAAAACTGGCATAGTAAAATTTTAATCAGCTGAACTTTGTACAAAAAATTCACTTAGCACTCATTTATCAGCAAAATCCGGAAACCAAGTGGGACATCTCATAATTCGGCTCTTCATTGAGGACCCTTACCTCAGGGTATCTGATCATATTCACTATTCATGCAGGAATTTTCATGTCCCCAATAAGCTCCTTGTAGACAATCAAAATTGGTGGCATGATTTAGCAGATCCGGTATGGTTTACTGACTGCTACAAACAGGGAATACCGCAGGAGGCGGGTTCCCACACCAGTTTAAAACGTTATGGGATTCCCAGACACGAGGGTCACAAAGGTAACGAGCGGGCGAACGGTTTAGTCAACCTAGGACCATAATACTTTTTTGATAAATTTTGTCTATTCAGTGAAATTTCGTCTTACAATACATAGATGTCGATTATTTATGGAAAATTTGATTTCTTGAGAAACCTTTGTTTTTTGAAGTAGTTTTCAATGTTTCGAATTTTAGTGATACACCGATAATTAGCTGAAATTTAATATCTTTTTATGCATTTCGAATTTTTATTCAAGTTTTGATTTGCAGTAAAATTAAAAATATAAATGTGTAGTATAATTATTCGTTCCTTGTTATCCCATAGTTCATTCTCTTTGCTGGCAAAGTATTGAGTAGTGGGTACCGAGTATTTTATCCTTTTTCGAATACTCAATACTCAAAAGTATTACTCCATACTTTTAGCGTTATATCGGGCCGATGTTGAATGTGAACCACACCTAAACGTCAAGTTTTTTCTGCATTTAGTTTGACATTTCTCAATTTCAGACTAACTAAATTTGAAGCAACCGAGCAACGCTCGATTGTGTATCTTTTGCGCGACGAATTCATTAGCCGTGTTATCTCACGTGGTGGCGATGTCAATTGGCCGCCAAGATTTGACACCGTTGGACTTCTATCTTTGGGGTTATTTGAAAGAAAAGGTGTACGTCGATAAGTCAACAACAAATCAAGAGCTAAAGGATGAGATCATTCGGCACATTAACGGCAAAGAACCTCAATTATACCTTAGCTTCATCGAAAATTTGAAGCAACGGATTGAGGTGTGCCGCCATTCATATCATACATAATTGAACCACACCAATATTATCAAACAAGATAGAAATGACAATAATTTCCTAAATAATTTGTATGATAATCAACATCGGCCCTTAACATTTTGACCACCCCTTATTTTGGAAACAAATCGAAATAAAAATGTAACGGTTTCATTAAATCTCTGATTAACAGTGCCTTTCTACTATGTAATCAAAAGTATTGAGTACTATTGACTACGCAATTGATAAGTATTGAGTAGTATCGAGTAATTAAAAATAGCAGAAAATGCCATTACTAATGGCATTTTTGGCATAATTATCTGTAGAATTTTGACAAAACATCTTAAGTCTGTTTTTAAAATATTTCAGGAAAACAAAATTTGTTTTTAAATACTTAACAAAACCAGGCATAAACTACATTCAGTATTTTTTTAACACAGTATTTTTATAACTTAATCTTAGTTGAGACACGGTAAATACATATTTGCTTAGAATCAAAAATTGTTTACTACGTAAAGGTTACGTCTTTTTCATATACTATTTGCCATATCTTAACTAAGCTTAAAGATATACCGATTGGACAAAATTACGCACACTGCAGATTAACGTTCAAGTATACAATAATCACAAATTTTCGTATCTCGACTTATGTGGTTTTGTCCACAAATATAAATACGCATCGATTATATTCATTGTATATAATCTTTGGTCGTTTCAAGTTACAAGCCACCCATAAGTTTTTCTTAATAAGCTAAGCTTAACCAATGTTTAAACTATAATTATTACTATCGATGTTTAATCAGTAATTTTTACTAATTGTTTTTTCATTAACGAGATTATGAACAACCACGTCTGTAGAGAACATATTTTACAACAAAAGAAGCATTTTTCTCTTCATCTAAAAGGTGTAAATTATTTAAATAAATTTCACAATAAATTCATTATTTGGGAGTGGCCGCTAAATTTGACTAAACAAAATTTACATACGAGTATTATGATTTATAAAAGCCATAAATAAAAAACGAAACTGAAGGGAAAAAATTAACTTTAACATAATTTGTCTAAAGCACCATTAGCAAAAGCCAAGAAGAAACAAAATGTTTAGATTGAAAATCTTTATTTTATTGCTGACAACACATTGGGTTTTGTGTCAACCTTTATCACCAGGTCCTGTGCAAAAAGATTTTGAGTCATCATTAGGTGAAATTTTACAAAAGAACGATTTTAATGCTGAACGTTATGCCAGACACATTGTTGGAGGAGGTGCGTTTGGTGGGGTTGGTGTGATTGGTGGTGGTGGTTTCGCATCACCTGCTTATGTTGCTCCTCCAGTTTCTGTTGTATCAACAGTTCCAGTTTTAACTTCAGTACCAGTTTTAACACAAATACAATCGTATCCTGTCTATGGAGGATATGGTGGCTATGAAAGTGGTTATGGCGGTGGATTTGGTGCTGGCATTGGAGTTACAAAATTTCGAGTAAAAGGTTTTAGATTTGGTGGTGGTTTCTTAGGTTAAGTAAAGTTGTTATGTTTTTTAAAAATAAAAATGTTTATAGATGGTTATTAAGTATGAAAATTGTAGTAATTGTTACAAGCGTTTTAAATTTAACTACAATAAAATGATCACGTATGTTGTTTAAATAAAAACACAAACTACAAAAAAAAACATTTTTTTGAAAGATTCTATGTTTCGAAAAATATTAAATGTTTTACTTTTTCTAAAATGTGCATAGAATATAAATAAGTCAGTTAAGTGCGAGTTAGACCCACACACGTGGGGTTCTGTACTACCTTCAATATCTAACCTTTAAAGTTATATATTAGTCGAAGGCCCCAGTAGCTGGCACTTTTTTTTTCGTTATATGATATCATTTATTGTATTATATAACTTTATAAAATAAAATACAAATATGATAAAAAATAAAGTACAAGATTTAAATATTTGTCACGTCTTATGGGGCATCCTTTAATTTTTAATTATTTTTTATACTAGAGCATCGTACTAAATACCCTGTGTAAATACCTAGTGTCTGCCTAAAACTTTTAGAATACAAGGAACACGCTTTAATTTTTTTATAGCGGTCGATGCAACACATCTTCTGTACAAATTTCAAGAGCCTGCCTATTAAGGTTGAAAAAATAAGCTAATATCCGTGCAAACTATGTCACTGTCGGAATACCCTTTAATTTTTACTATTTGATTACCTACTATGAAAATTTTAAGATTCTACCTTTTATTAACAAATTAAAAGTTAGATCATATACATATATGAAAATTATGTCACTGTCGGTTTATTTTGCATGCTATTCTATATAGCGAACATAGTTTTAATTACTGTGTGTTCAAGCGTTTGCTTTATACGGTACAAGAAAAAAAGACATAAAAAGACTATAAGTTTTTGTATTTGTTGTTATATCGGCCATAGTAATACAATGTTCCAGAGATAGAAGGCGCTGACAGATGAATAGACGGTGAAACCTAGTAGCGAACACAAGAGGGTTACGGTACAGAACCCTTGAAGATAGTTTTAAGTTATTTATTTATCACCATAGAAGATATAGAAAGCATCTCTATGAAGTCCGTGAAATAAAATTGGATAAATAGGGTATGAAAATGTGAAAAGCGCTATGGTTAATTGAACCTAGAAGACCTTTTTGCACCGTAATCATAGAGGAAAATTAAAAATATTCCAAAACAGTGGAGCTATTCGGGAGACTGTATACCAAAAGGGACCAAAGTGGCTATATCGGGCAAAAAGTTCATAGCAAAGACTTTGCCTACCCATTCTTAACTTTAAAAGCAACGAACTACCCAATTTAAAATATTTTGTTGTAACAAACACCAACAATCTGCTTTAAGGTGATCATATCGTTTGCGAATTCATAAATATTTTTCGCGGTCCATAAAGTACATATGTATGTATATATGTATGTATGTACATATATTCTGGATTTCTATAGGTAGTGAAGTCCATTATGTTCATCTGTTCGTACATTATGCATTCCGTCTGTCTGTAATGACATGGGAATGGATTTTTTGAGGTTAACTCTTTGAAATTTCGGCATTGAAAGTCAGCATATTTTCTAATGTTCGAAAATTGAAATTTTATCAAAACAAAAAATTACATTTTTAACAAAGTTCGACAAGAAAAACAATAATGTTGTCAGAAATCGTAGTTTCAACTATAGATGGGAATCGATCAAGTGATTAGCATTATTCAGGCATGATGATGAGCATTTTTTTTCATGCACGTGAGCATAAAAATATCATCGTGATTGAGCGTGAGAGTGGGTAGAATTTTTGCATGATTGGTTCGTTTATATGAACATTTTATAACCTTATTAATGCTCTTTGTTATTAGAATTGACATATAATTCACTTTCGGAAAAACCTTTAGAATCTGTAAAATAAAGAGTTTAAAAAGTCGAAAACATATTTTTATAGGTTTTCAAATTAAACCAATAAAAATGGATTTTCCTTGTGTAAATTTATTTATTTTAGACATTCATTTCCTGTTCAAAATATACATAGTCAAAAACGTGTAACGTTACAAATAGTTTAGTTATTAACATAATTTTAACCCAAATTGTATTAAATTCAAATAACCAAAAAAGTAATTAAATTCAAATAACCGAAATGTAGTATTTAACTTTTTCTATAAATTTATTTAAAATAAAAAATAAAATTTATATTATGAAGTTGTTGTACAATTAAAAATTAGATTTATTTGAAATTGCTAAGAGAATTTAGTATCTTAACCAAAATATTTGCCAAAGAAAGGTTTATAACCGCCTAAACCTAAACCGTGAAGACCTCCAAGGTTCCAGCTACCTAGACCGCCTAAACCTTTGAAGCCCAACCCTAAACCTAAAAATTTATTGCTAAAGCCACCAAGACCTCCAAGTCCACTCAAACCTAAGCCCCGAGTGCTTCTTTGATACTCTATTGCGGCATCATCAGATGTTTTATCAGCATCTTCCAGATCCATTAAAGTCAAAGGAACAGCAGGTACAACTGATTTTTCATGATTGTCTGGGGACGCAGGTACATCGGCTTGAACATTATCCGGTACGAGTAGTAAAACAGCTACTTGATGTTGATCTTCAATTGGCAAAGACTTTATTTCTGCTGAAGAGTAGCAAATTATCAGCAGAATTGTGGCCAATTGTAAATTTTTCATATTTGTTGTTCAAGTTGTTAATCCGTATGATGCGACTGAACAGCCGTGAATCCACTAGTTGCTTAAATATATTCGATAAAGTATGTATTGCTTTTTATACTTAAAGCTTTTGTACTTCTTACTAAAATTTTTAGATCAATTTTCATTTGAGTGTTAGTGTG
This sequence comes from Phasia obesa, assembly GCA_949628195.1. Classification (NCBI taxonomy): domain Eukaryota; kingdom Metazoa; phylum Arthropoda; class Insecta; order Diptera; family Tachinidae; genus Phasia; species Phasia obesa. The sequence continues at coordinate 80,181,992 of OX451219.1, read as the reverse complement.
CGTACTGGATTGACTATTCCCATTTAATGTTATTTTTTTCTCTCTTCCTTGGCTATTTTATTTGCCCACATGTGCTTAAAGTGCTAATTTTCTGGATACACAATTCATATTTAATTTATTTTACATTTTAACTATTAACAATACAATTTAAAAAAAATCAGTCAAGGGCGAGTCAGACTCACACACGTAGGGTTCCATACTACCTTGAATATATAATGTTTTTTTTAACGTCTTATAAGCACCCTTTAATTATTAATTATTTCATATACTAGATAATGGTACTAAATACCCTGTGTAAATAACAAGTGTCTTCCTATAACATTTAGAAGAGAAGGCCAAATTCCTCAAATTCGCATTATCTAGGGCACACCCTTTCGTTTTGCTTAATGTTATAGTCGTTTAATGTTGTCACAGGAGGTATTGTAAAATATAATCTTTGGAAAAAATAATTGTCAGCCTATTACTCCTCAAATATAACATCAGAGGAAAATCGTGTCATTGTCGAAACCCCCTTTTTTATTTTTTGTTGTTTGTTTTTGTATTTTTTGCTATAGTGCACATAATTTTATACATTCTGTATAAAATAAATTTTAATAATTTTATACATTCTGTATAAAATTACGTTAAAAAAATTAAAATCATATTCGCGAAAATCGCTTCACTATCGGAACAGCCCTTAAATTTTGCTAGTGCTAGTTTTATATTGTTATTTTTCTTATTTTACGAGTACTTGGTAAAAATATTTTGATTCACCCTCGTATTATTTTTTGTTATATATTAAAATAGTTAGCAAATCTGATTATGTCCAATTTGATATCTTAGCAAACAAACATGATTGTATTTATAAATAAGTGAACGAACAATCGCTAATAATTTTTGAATTAATAGAGGAGGGTTTAAACTTGAAAACATGTTGATAACTACAGTCCACAGTGTTCTGTCATTCGCATATAATTATTTTTATGCTTTAGAAATAAAAAATCGTTAAAATTAGTATACTTTTATTTTTAATATTTCATTGTTGAACTTTGCAACTAAATGTATGGATGGACTTAATGGAATTCAATAATTTGAGCCGTTTTCTTTGAAAGTGGTTTAAGTGTATATTTTTTAATACGGAGGTTAATGTATGAAGGTTGGATGTATAATATTACACATTTTTTTTTAATATTAAATTAATTTAAATTTATAATGTAATCATTTTTAAATGTGTTTAACAAAAATTTATACTTTTAATGACTTCAAAAGGACTTACACCACTTTCGAAGTCAGCAAAAAACAAAAATCTTACATTTTCAACATATTAACTACGGGATATAAATTGAAGCAAACTAATTTCTTGATGATATAGACGTGATAGTACTATATTTCCAAAGTTTTGTGATCTTCCCCACGATTTAGTGATTTAAAATCCTCATTCTCACTAAGTGAACTTTTATAAGACATTGTAAATGTTTTGATTTTTAAAACCCTTATCCAACATATCTTCAAACAATTTACTTCTTCACCATTGATATTTGTTCGCCTTCTTACAATTCCATCTTCCAGGGGCTTGATATTTATTATATTGTATAATAAACAATGTTGCCACACATATAAAAATGCGCTAAAGAAATTATGTGCTACAATTTTTAACCAAATGGTAGTATGTCTTTGAGGAAAGTTGACTTACACCATTTTCAAAGTAATTATATTTGTAACTTCATTAATTACGAAAACTTGTAATGATAAAAATGAAAGTTTTGACAGATTTTTTTGGAAAAAGTTTATGAATAAGAAGTTATAATGTTTTTTGTCAAAATGGACTTACACCACTTTCAAAGAAAACGGCTCACTTATGCTAGTCTATTCTGCAAAATTTGTTGGTTAAATCGATGATGTTTACGAATAAATAATACCAAGAATACAGGCACGAAGAATGCTAAAGACGTATTAAGCGATCTAGAAAATATATAACATTCTTCTAATGTATATGAATTTTAATTTTATTTGAACTATTTTTAAATGAATAAATTAAGTATTTAGACTTAAGTTCTTAATTATAAAGAGATAAAGAAAAAATTAGACACCAGCATAGTGGAATGCATTTTCTAGACAGCTAGTGCTGACGACGGACGTAGCTGTCCACTCTGCTGGTGTCTAATTTTGTCTTTATCTCTTTATAATTAAGAACTTGAACCTAAATAATTAATTTATTCATTCTTATAATGTCTAAAATATTAATTTTAATATTTTCTTTTTCAAATAACCACATTTTTAAAATACATTTTTTAAACAACAATAAAATACTAAGATGTTTGGAACTCGAGACTGTTAATGATTAATTTATTTAATATTAATTTGTTGAACTACTTTACTTAATAAAATTAATAACTTTTGGACATTACCAGAGTGTGCCTCTTAGTTATGTATGTTGCAAAAGATAGGCTCATATAAGAAAACCTCATCTTTTATATGAGCCACCCATTAATTTTTATTCACATGTTTTTACATTTTTTATAGTAGGGGGCATAGAAGTAATCACTCTGTGTACATTTCTAGAGTGTGTGCCTATTAATGTTCATACATAAGTTATATGCAACAAAAATTACATCTTTTTTATAGCAAGCACTCTTGATCAACAGATGGCGTTGTTGAAAAATAAAACTTCCGTACAAAAAACTACATTTGAGAGCAGATATCGTTGTGGAAACAATTATTCTAACAATGCTGTTTGGACAACAATATATAATACGCGTTCTGGAAAATGTCAAGTGACTATCTATGAAAGTTGAAACGAGAAAGCCACATACTTCAATTAAACTCACTTATAATATACCCTTTAATTTATTATTTCAAATATTTATGCTTCGAATAACGAACTTAGCAATATATTCTGTGAAATTTTCAAGGGTCTGTCTATAAAGGTTGCATTTTATTTCTAAACCGATTTCGAATTTTATTTTATTTGAAAAGATCTGTATGCAGATTGACCGCTCATTAAAACAAAAAAAAAAAAAACCAAGAAACATACGTGATGTGAACGTATCTTTCGAAGATCTCAAACTTTAAACCGACTGATAATTGAATTTAACATAGAATTTGTATTACTATGTCCACTATAATAACAACAACAATTATAACAAGTAAGAGTGCTATATTCGGCCGTGCTGAATTTTTTATACTCTACTCGGGATAGCGTAACCTTGTCTTATCATCCTTAAGTTAAAGCATATTTCAGAATTTATCTTACTAGGAGGATACCTTACGTGTCCATGTATCTAACATATTTACATAAGTGTGTTTGAAGTGCAAAAGTAAACAATTAATATTTGCTTTTTGTCGCATATATGTAGATATACTATTTATGAAATATTTTTGTTTTAATGTCACAATACAATTACAAAAATAAATTCTAACCTTATTATCGATTTACTACAAAGACTTTCACTCGTTGTAGCAAAACACTTTTTGGGCATTGAACCCATAACCCCCCAGACTGATAGACTAGCATACTATCTACTAGCCTATTGGTGCACTTAATTCATATTTTATATTACCGTAAAGTATTTTGTCTGCGTATTGGAGCAGTGTTGTCAGATTAGGGGATTTATCCCCAAATCGGGGATTTTTATTTACTTATGGGGATAAAAAATTCGGTTTGGGGATTGGGGATTTCGTTGAGGATAGTTTCAATGTTTTAGGGATTTTTTGGGGATTACTTTTTGGATTACATATTGTAATTTTATTATTAAATAATTACTTTTTTAATATGATGTTTCTATATTCCAATTGAACAAATCGTCCAGATAATTTGAATAGGAATAACTGAAAAAACGGAGTGGTTCTCATACAATGTGACGACAAAGTGGACGCACCGAAAATAATTCAAGCAATATAACTTGATGCACCTAATCTTTTCTATTTTCGTTACGATTTTAACAAAGAACTGCAGGCTTAAATCGTTTTTAGCAGTGGCACTACTAAAAAAATTGTATCGACGGTTGTAGAGAACTAAAATAAAGAAAATAAATAAGGCGGCCGCCAGAGTTAGCAGCAGTAAATAACAATGTTTTAAAAGACATTTATAAATAACAATTAAGAAAAATGGCAATAAAAAAGTGGTGCAACTTAAAAGTTTATAAATATCAAGATGCAGCTGAAATAACCTTGTTTCTAGACCTGGCAAAGTTATTTTACATATCACCTAGAATATTTTTTCGGCACAAACAAAATCTTAAATAAGAAATAAATTGCAGAACTAGTTACTCAAATCTTTGTTGAGAATTAATACACATTTAAACAAGTAAAAGTGCTATATTCGGCCGTGCCGAATCTTCGATACCCTTCACAACGGTGATTTTATTTATACAGACATGTACAGCATTATCCATATTGTTGACTCTTTACTTAAATAAAGTCGTATAAGAAAAAATCATTATTCATGCGTTAAAGAAATAGAAGACAAATGAAAAGAAATTCCATTTGCTACAATTGTCGCCGTGTTGTCAGCTACTTAATGATATTGAAGCCGAAAGCTACTTCGTAAACTCTGACATTGTTGTAGAAATACTTATTTTGCTTTTGTAAAATTAAATAACTTTTTCAAAAACTTATAAATATTTCCTCCAAAACTTTTTGTTTGTATATGAATTTGTAATTTACAATTTTGTGACATTTTCTTTTCTTGAATAAAATAGAAATTAGCCTAAGTTGACGACAGCCACAACGGTGGTCGTGTAGCCATGTAGCTTTGCTGGCTTCAAAATAATCGTTTACCTATAAACGCGTGTATTTTACTTTTGACAGTTTGTAGTCGGTATCCTGATGATGTCTATGTGTTTAATGCACCTAATTTTTAAAAGAGAGATATCATCTATTTACAAATCAAACGCATTTAAAAAAATATGTTACTCTATATACACACATATGTACATACATATGTATATTCTTAATATTAAAAATATGTTATGTTACACTCATAATTTTAATTTTTAGAGAAATATTGAAATTTTTGTTTTAATTTTTCGAAAATTGAGTCTAAAAATTTTTTGTAAAAATATTTTTTTAAAAATTTTTTGGAAAATTTAAAAAAAAAAATTTTTTTTTGAATATTTTTCTGTAAAATACCTTTTTGAAAATGCTTTGTAAATATTTTTGACAAAAAATTTTAAATTTTTTTTTTTAAATTTTTTACAAATTTTTTTTTAAAAATTTTATTGAATTTTTTTGTTAAATTTAGGACCTTTCTGCAATCTTTATTAAGTTAGAATGGTCAGACTAAAGCAAAAAGATAACCTTACAAAGAAAAAAAAATTTGCTCATATTGACACATGGGGGGGTCCTTTTAACTGCTCCTATTTATCAGTGGGTACCCTGTGGTCCATTGGCTACCTCTATGCGTATTGCTTTCTATTAAGGTCTCTAATACAAATCAAAGCAAAAAAACCCTACCAATCTAAAAACAAACAAAAATCGCCCCTCGCAGGGGGTTATTGATCCCCCGAGATCTGTATGCACTCCTTACGATCTACCTGTCGCAGTCTAATATTTATTTGACAAAAAAAGGCAAAACAGAATCATTAAAGCCGAAAAAAATTAAAAAAAAACGTAAAAAAATATAGGTAGGCGTGGTTTTTGGCCCGTAGCCTCCAAAGGAATGATCCGAAGTTGCTGAATTGCAATTCCAAAATTTTCGAAACTATGCCTGACAGATTGGTGTGCTTAAATTTTTTGTATCTCTTCTGGTGCCTTGGCAAATTACATTACCACACTAACACGGACAGACGGACATCGCTTAATCAACTTCTCTATTTATAAGGATCCAGAATATATATACTTTATGGGGTCGGAAATGAATATTGTAGAAATTACACACGGAATGATAAACTTATATATACCCTTTCCACCTGTGGTGAAGGGTATAAAAATACTGAAATTTGTTTTAAAGCTTTTGATCCATCCCGAGAAATAGTGAGGTAAAACCTCAATCAACTTAGTTTTTTTTTGTTAACAAAAAGATCACAGTACCTGCTAAGCTTTCTGCTTGTCTGCAAAAATACCCAGTCTTTGGCGGGAATCGAACCCGCAACCCCTAGACTGATAAACTAACGCGCTACCAATCAGTCTAATATAGAAAAAAGTGAACAGTATATTTTTAAATAAAGTTAACTAGAACAAATAACAAATAAAATATTCATGTGTTAATTTCAATGAAAACAGTATTCTTTTTAGCGGGGAATTTTGGGGATAGTTTAAATATTTTTTGGGGAATTTCGGGGATGAAAATTTTAAAAAGGGGGATGTGACACGAAAAAAATCTGGGAACCCTGTATTGTAGGATGAAATGAAAATATGTATCAAATGAAAATAATTTTCTACTGAAATGAAAAAGCAGTAAAACATTTTTCTACATATTGTCATTAATAAAATATATTATTAATCAATTTTGTATGGTTGTCTTTTCTCGTTGGATACAATTTTTTTAAATTTTCGCGATTAATTCGAGTAATTTAAAAAGCTTAATCGAATAATCGATGAAAATTTAAATTGTTAAAACGATTAATTACTTGTCCTAATAAAATCAAAACACAAATGGATACTTTACTATATACGTATGTAAGTAGAGGAATAAGAAAGTTTTTTAGGGAAAATACCCTTAGCACAAAATGTCATGAAATTATCAAATTGCCCTCGTAAATAAATAACATGATGCGAAGAATAGACAATTATTATTTAGCTATTTTTACACTATCTGAAGTTGCGATAATCTACTGGAAATTTCTTTTACATGTATGATCTAAGAATTACACTTCTGAAAGTGAATATAATAAAATAAAGTTGACTAAAAAACAAAAATCTGTGATCACTTATAAAATTCATAAAAATGGATTTTTTATTAAAAAATTCGATTTTTGTTTGTCCTTTATTTTACCTACAGGCAAAAGGACAAAAATTGGTGATCACTTATAAAATTTATAAAAATAACATGATACGTAGATAAGACAATTATTATTTAAGCTATCTTTACACTATCTGACTTCACATCTGAGTTGAAGTTCTGAAAATCTCCAGCAATATGTTTTTTATTTTTTTATTATTTGATCTAAAAATTACACTTCTGAAAGTGAATCAAATAAATAAAGTTCACTAAATGGTTTTAAAGTGACTTTTAAATATTCAACTCAGATGAAAAGACAGACAGTGTAAAAATAACTTTAAAAATATTTTGGAATGATTTCATTTGGATATAACAACAGTGAAGTAATTGGAATGCCAGTATGTATGTTTATCGCAACATTTTATTTAAGATTTTAATCACTTCGCAATACAAAATTATGTTTTATTTTTATATCAGCATTAATAAGCCACTGATATTTGGTAACTTTTCTTTTAAATGCGATAATACTTTATAATACTCTATAAGATAATACTTTATTAATATTTCTATTTAAAACTAATTCAATACAATTCCTTAAAATTGAAAATACGGATTAAATAAAATACACTTGAATAAAAATTTATCACTTCATATTTTTTTGTATCCTTTCTACACATTTTTCTTACTCCAACTTATAACGATGACGATTATTCAACTTTTGTCTTCTGCGAAATAATTTGTTCTGCATGTTTTTATTGTAGTTGCCATTGTGGATAAATCCAGTAGGCTTCGTATACCAGTTGTTGCCAAGTTTGCCACGAGATGAACGTCGTTTACCAAATCCATCATATCCCTGCATAAGAATGTCATCTTCCCCTCCATCCAGGGAGTTGTATTCCAAGGCATTTGCTCTATATTGGCGTGGTTTTCTAATTGCATCCTTAACGAAGCTGCGGGACCACACTATTGGATCTAAACTGGCATCATAGTTACTGTGCTGTGTGTCCCAGGAATATGGCGTTGCAAATGCAAACTGCAACAATAAAATTACATTGAAAATTATTTCAATCAGCTGATTTAGTTGCATTTTTTAAGAATACTTTTTTTTTAAATTCTCTAAAAGGTGCGTGTGCGAGCGTAGCTGAATGCTTGCGTGCGTGCGTTAGAATGTGTAGTTGAATACTGTTGCACTTTGAACTTTGTCTGAGGTCTCTTATAGTTTGCATTGACGTGACCGGTTTTCTTAAAGTGCATATGCAACAAGGTTCTGTTTACGAATGGTACATATCCTTGTTGGTGGGTGTTTGTTTGTTTGTGCTGTGCTGTTGCTGTTGTAAGCCAAAGTGATTGTGTGTGTAAACTCAACTATTTGTTGTTTATTTGGTTTATGGATTTGCGTTTACTTAAGCTAAATATTGGTATATGTTGATAAAAGCAATTTACCTGAGACAAAGGGTTGCCATAAATACTTTTATTTCCACTTACAGGATTAAGGAGACTTCAGTTTAATTTGCAAATTACCACTCGTCAAACTTATTTGGAATTTGTAGGAGACAAATCACATAAGGTCATGATTTCAATTGAAATTCTTAACTTGAAAGAGAAAGAAAGTTTCCAGAAAATTCTCAATAGATATTTTCATTTAAAAATTATTCTTAAAAGAAATCAAATTGGATTAAATGAGTCCTGGTTGCTACCCGAAAGATTTATGAAAATTTTGTGAATTTCAGAAGCGTGCTCTCTATGTATTACTTATACTTTTAATATAATTTGGACAATTTCATTGGCGAAGATGGACATATTTTCTAGGGGATGGAAAACGCATTTTTACTGGGAAATAATATTCAGAAAATAATTTATTTTCTGAAAATAATTTTCAGAAAATAAATTTAAAAATTCAGTGGGCAACGGTTGGTATGGAGGGGGACTTGCTCCCTCCAGAATGGCCTTTCTACGCCAATGCATAATTGTGATATTAAAAAAACTTTTTTAATTATGTATTTTCAATTATGTATGGAACAAAGTATCGGCCAAATAGCCGCCGCAACCTCGGCGGCACACCTCCATCCGATGCTCCAAATTTTCGATAACGCTGAGGCATAGAGTTAATGTGCCGAATTATTTCATCCTTTAGCTCTTGAATTGTTGGTGGCTGGAACATACTGAATTTCATTTTGATATGTCAAACGGTATGACTCACAGAACGTTCACAATTATAGTGGGATACTGTAATGTATAAATAGGCAATCATGAATTTTGAGTAATTGAGGATTGAGTGAAATTTATTAAATTCTTATTATTTTTATTTTTACAAATTTACTTTTAAAGAACAAATATTTTGTGTGCAATTAAGTTGCATTATGTCGCAGACCACTTGGCTGTTGCTTTCTTCAACTGCATGTGGCCAGTGTAACATGAGCTTATAGTTGTTAATGCAAGTGTGTCGGCAATTGAGACTGTTTATTACAGTACTTATGTGATAGTCACACTAACCGATCAGTCACACTACAATACACACCCACCCACAAATATCATCGCGAAAATAGTAAAAATGGACAGGAGTCCTCAAAACTTAATGATCCGTTGAAATCCCGATATCGATTTTTTCCCCAATTACTATACTTTACCCATACGCTACGTATGGTGAAGCAAAATTAACGAATGATTTAGTCAGCCTTGCTTACACTTGAATTCACATAAAAGAGAGCAGAGCGATCAATGAAAAGATTATATGAATTATATGAAATTCTGTCTAAACTGCTATCCGACCTTTAAATATCATTTTTTTAAGGGGCCCCAATCACAGTACAAGAGAGATGTTTGAAAAATCAATAAATTTATTTTGAAATAAAAAAAGTATTTTGTGTTTTACAAAATATAATAGCAGCCATCGTATATATTCGTATTAATAATCTCCGAAAAAATAACATTTCCGTATATAACTTGCCACATTATCGTTTTAACATACCTCGAGTATAGAATTATTCATATTGAAACAAAATTCAAATTTAACGTCTATCAAAATTTCACGATTAGTCTAGTTGTCACGAACAGTTCTTGAAACAAAAAAAATAAAACGATCGCACGACATGTGAGTCATTAGTTTGTAACTTTTGAAAATGTTGTCAAACGTTGCCGAGTGCTATTAACTGACCTCTGCGATATATCTTGAAAATCCATTTTATTTGAACAATTATCTTGGCAACCCTATTTTTTACTAACTTTACAGTCTATCAATTGAACATACATACACATTTTTAAAATTTTTTTTCAGATTTTACATCAAATCTATTAAAACAGGTAAGAAGGAATCTATACATCTATACATATAATAAAACTGTAACAAGACTACTTCTGTACATGAAATTAGTAATCCTAGTGAAACACAAAAAAACCATTTATGGAATTTTTGTGTCTGTTTGTGGTCGCATTACGTAAAAACTATTGCATGGATTTTAAATAAATTTTGTAAGTAGATACCTGAGTATCTCGGTTCATATATTGCATACTTATTTTCCGCAAAAATATTTCATTTTCAAGAGAAAATAGGGATAAAAAGGTAAAAGTTCGCAATATTACCGATTTAAAGGTACTGCAAACTTGACAGCACATTTTATTTTTGAAAGCAGGATATTTTAAACACTACTTACAGAACTCTACAATAATTTTAAAATTTTATATAAAGTCTTTGTTCCTGCGTAATTACCCAGGAATGGGTACCTCTATATAAAATAAATACATAAACCATAACTGAAGAACTATAAAAGTAAGAGTCTTAAAATTTGGTGCGGATTACTTTCAAAGCAAAATTAAACAAAATATTGTCAGGACGCCTACGACGTGGCGGGCACTGCTAGTATAAAAATAAGACTACATATTCGAATCTTTACTTTATTGATTTCGAGTTCAAGTGTGAAATTGAATTGTTAAAATAATGCATTTGATGAAAACTAAAAGAAATAATAAATCGGATTTTACGTCAGAGAATACAACAAAAAACAATAGAAAAATTTAATTAAAAATGTTTCTTGTAAAATGTTTCTCAATGAACTAATGCCCGAGAAAGGGTTATATTTCAAGTTACTTTTCAATGCAGTTTATTTCTTTTTCTTTTGTACTTTTGTTTTTTGTCAGAATCATAAATCAACTATTTAAAGTTGCAGTGATCATCTCAGTGTCATTATGAAGAGAACAATGACAGCATCATTTTCTATATACCTTTGTATGAAATCGTAAAACAGCTGGCAAGAGTCTACAAAGTACTTGGTGTTATTGTCTAATGTATCTATTTAGAACATTGCCGTAAATTATTTGTAGGGTGTGTATAAAAATAAAATGTAACACAGATACATAAATATACTAAGAGTAGTTTAGCATTACAAGTAAATCAATTTTGTTTCAAGTTTTCACAGGTTCAATTTGTCTTTAAAAGTCAAATAAGGCTTGAATTTGATTTTGTTTTAATAATAAGAGTTACCTGGTTAATTTTCAAAGAGAAAAGGAAGACTAAAGGGATGACTAGCGAAGTGAAATGCATCTTTATCACCCTCACCGCAGGTGCAAGAGAAATTATAGAAATATGCAATTTCTACAATATTCATTTCATATCCCATAAAGTGGGGAAAGTAGTTTTAGCCATGTCCTACTGTCCGTGTTTTACTTAAAATGTCGTTCATGCAGAAATTATTAATATCTTCGTTGTATGAAACGTAAAACCATGTAACGAACAAAAATAGGTTTTTAGTGAATATTTTGTACCATGTGAATATCCTACAAACTAAATATTTTGTCAAATTATAGGTGAGTCTGTTTATTGTATGCAATTTTTGAAGAAACTTTTTTCAGATTGCTTGCTTTAATACGTATGTATTTATAACATTAACATATAACATTATTATTTTTAAACTCACATAATTCGTTGAAAATTTATTTATTAAATTATATATTTATATATTTTCATATATTTATATATTTTCAGAAATTATAATAATCCAAGCGGATTACTATGGGAAACATATCCATATAGCTATTTCACTGGTGCTTAACCAGATCGTCAGTGAATTTTTCAAACTTTCTGAATATAAACCCAGATTCTTATGCCCAAAATTTAACGAACCAAATTAGAAGTGTATTGAGTCTAGAAAGCAAGAAAAATCAAAATTTCTAAACATAGAACCGTAGGTAACCATTTCAAATTAAAAAAATTTACTTTTCTTTTTCTTTCCAAACAAATGGTTACTATGGTTTTTTGTTTAGACATTTTATGTAATTTATTTTCTTTGAAATAAACAACAAATTTAAACAGGGCAAGTTCAGTTTTAATTTATGTATTAGGCCTATATGCCATAAACTTTCAAACTTTATTTTTCTTCTTAACTACGTTAACCATCTTCATTTCATCCTTAGTCTCTTAGAATTGGGTTCAGCATAGTTCTTAACATCTTCTCAAACAGCTTTGACATATTTGATAACTGGCTAATAGGTCTGTATCATTATACTTTTGTATGCTCTTTTCCTGACTTAGGAATCATAGTTATTAAAGAAACCTTTTAATCTGGAGGAAAGTACTCAAGATGTAAAATGGCATTTATCAATAATTATTATTTTGAGTCCTATACTGGGTAACTCAAAAAGCATCTTCCCAGGGCTCTTTCAATATCACAAAATTCAAATCCAGTACTAACCTTGAAAGGTGGCAGCTCAGCTACATTAGTTGATATATTTGGAGTAAAAACCTTTTTCAAACAGAGATATTTGCCTTTTTCGGTATCATCCCAGCCTCCAGCCTCCAGACGAAGTTCGCAATAAATAATCTAACTGATGAATTGGGTCGAGTTTTTCAAATCCTACCATAATGCGGGATGAGTATTTTGATTGTGTCTAATCCCCGTTGAGAATCGCTCTGTTTGGATTTTCCAATTACAAAGCGTTGACGCCGCGCTATGTAGGTTTGCTTCATACATTTTGTGTGTACATGAGAATTTTTGATAGTTAGTTTGCCTTTAGCGCGCTAATTTAGGTTTGGCGTTGCCAGGCAAACGTAGCAAAACAAAGTTGCATTAATTAAAAATGAGTTCATGGTGCAGGATCATAGAATTGAATGCAGAAATCATAGAATTGTTACAAAGTGAACAACTTGAATTTGATGGTGATTAACAGTAAATGGACTTTCCAGCAGGATAATGCACCGATCTATGTGGCAAAGAAGATAGAGGCATTCTTTAGCTTTCGACAAATTGATTTCCTTGAATAGCCTGCTTTAAGCCCAGCCGAGGATCTGACAAAATATATTCCAAGCAATTTAACTGTTGGAAACAGCTAAAAAATAAAACCATAATTGTTGAATTTTCAATATTGATGTGTCTGTGCTGTAATAACCGGTGGAGTCAATCCCCCATTGCACAGTGATCCATTCTCCCAATATAGCTGATAAAAATTAATAGCGCCTAACAGAGTCAACATATATGTTTAATATTTTGTGGTTATATATTTGTTGGTGAGTAGAATTTGAATTTGGATTTAGACTTGAGGAATAAATTACACAATAGTATGCTAAGAATAAGTTTTATACAGGGCAAATGTATCTATTATCTGTGATAAATGTACATCCTAATTATTTAATTCTTTTCTAGTCTCTATCCTAATATTTTAATTTAGGTAAATTTTCAATCTTAATTTATGAAAACACAGTGCTAGCGCTTCATCTGAAGTATAGGATTTAGGAATATGACTGTCGTTTCTTTTGACAAACGCTCATTTTATATTAGTAGCTATTTTAGGAGACAAAATTAATACTTTGACGAGATTTGCCTTTGTCTTTTTTCCATGCTGCCTCAACTTTATCTCCGTAGCTCAGTAAAGATCCTACCAGTATTCCGCGATTTTGACGGCTGCTTCTAGAAAAATACTTAGCATTTCTCCCTATTTTTTGTTGGGAGTACTAGGAAGATTCAGATTTGATATTTCAATAAAATCATTAAGCCAGTCACAATATTTTTTGTTTTAATAATTTTAATTCCTGTAACATATAATTCATTTTTATCGCAGAGATTTCAAAAAAAAAAAAAAAAAAAACACTCACACTTCTATCAATTTCTATTAGAAATTGTTGTTTTCCTTTACTGAAGTCGGGTAGCTGGTCACTCGACTGGCACAGCACGAGGAAAAGGTCTCTTCTTTCCAATAAAAACGTTCCGGGTAAAATAAAGAATAATTAATTACACAAAGAGTTGCAAACAGTTGCAGTTGTTTTTAATCAATAGGATGTTGAAGAAAGGATATTGACAAAAAACTCATTGATCCAAAGTGATCCTGAGTATATATGCTTTTTTAAGGCAATTAAATAATACACTAATTTGCAGTATTTATAGTTCTGATTAACTCTCACTTCAATGGAAGCTGATCTGGAATTAAATATAATATTTTATTTTATTTAATTTCAAGTGACGAGGCCATAGGTTAAATGTTTTCAAGCAAAAATTTTAATCGGCTTGTTATTTTTAACGTTCGAATTGGAACTGGCACGTAAAGTCACTGTTTATTGTTGTATATGTTGTCTGCAACTTAATAAATAGCGATAAATACCTTTTTCGACTATTTTCCTCTCCATTAACGGAATGGATCACTGTGCGTCGTGTCAAATTGGTCAGGATACACAAGGTATATATATACATATATATTTACTATCGAGATTTAAATTTTTTATGTTAAAAAATTGGTTTTATATAATTTTGTTACTTCATTTTTATTTCTTTTCCCTACAATTATCTTTTCCCAATTTCCATTGTTTCTTTTAATTCAAATCAAAGTTGAAACATTACACATATAATTATTTGACTTGGATAGTTGATTATAAATATCTTATACCTGTTTAATGGCGCAGGTGTAAATGGGCTATAAAATACGTTAGTAAAACCACATTCCTAGTATGCTGACCCCCTTACACTTTAACTTTAATATAGTTTTTTAATATCGTCGTTTTAGTAATACACACAGAGTTTGAAGGGCTTAAAAAAAGTCTTGTGGCGGCCCTAAGAATAGTTTCACTACAATTTTTACTAAAAAAAATAAACATAATTAACTAAAATAAAAATTTTCGACCGTAAACTAAATAAAATTTATCAATAGGATGTCTATTATTTAACACTTTTAAACAAGTTACGTGGCTTGCCGTCTCGTCTCATCACCGATCAAGATTTTTGTAATTTAGATCTTAACACGAGTGTGTTTACAGTGATTATCTCAAATTCCCCTCAGGGGATAGAGTAAGAGGACAATGTCTGTCAACTTTTTAAATGCTATTATTTTTTAGTATTTCTTTTCAAATAGTATTAGTAGACAGTCTTGTATCAAAAGACGATTTTATTTTCTCGAATGCCGCCATAATTCTCTATTGCTTGTAATGTGCTAAAAACCCGGACGACTTTGAAGTAAAGGCATAGACATTTTGACATCATGGATATTAACGAAACATTCTAAAAGGTTTTTACACACAGAAATGTGATTTATTTTTTTTTTTTTTTTCTACTCTTAAAGATAATGGACTTATGGTTAAACCACCAAATAAGATGAAACTTGTATTTAAAGTGCAAACAAAGGTGAGCAATTGTTTACAAGCTAGTAAATTTATTTCTTATATTTTATTGTGTTTGTTTTTTGTTCGTTGAACTATTTTAGTGCATTTTTGTTTAGATATTTGATTGATGGTTTTATAAATGTTCAGTAATTTCTGTTGTAAGTCTATTTTTGTTATAACTAGTTCCCTTTTTGGAAAACCTACTGTATTTTTCTGTGTTCTTCTTTTAGAGGTCATAAATACTTTTTAACATTCATTCGAAGACTTTTTAGTTTTGTATTACAGCTTACACTCTGTGTGTTATCGTCAATACTGCATTAAAGTTCACAATGTTTCGCGAACTGGATTATGAAAAACAAAAATATTTTGATAAATTTTCAGTTGCATCTAGTTTTGATTTAGTTTTCGTCAGTGAGTATAAGTACATGTGATGCAAGCTGAGGAAAGGGACCTTATCTTGCCAGGGATCGAAATCGAGTTTTGATGTTTTTTGATAAAGTACAAAATTATGGACAGAACGCAAAAAAGAAATCAGGCAAGAAATTTAATTGGAAGTTTTTAGTTAAAAAGTACAGTTTTGAGTTAATCAAGGTTAAAGATGGACAACTAATTTGTGCATGTTAAATCTTCTATATAAATAAAATCAAATGTCGTTCGTTGGTAATCGCATCACTTAAGAATTTTTTTTTAATTTTCATCATAACCCAACTTAGGTTTCTACGGAATGAAAAATTGACCACGCACACTTTGTAAGTAGCTAGAGAACTATTATAGATAGATCTTTGAATATTGAATAGTTTAGCGAAACACAGGCTGGATTGGAATAGTGGGCGTGGTATCTCCCATACAAAGTGAAAAATTATTACCGGCTACCTGGAGATCTGCACTAGCTAGGGTCTTGAAACTTCGCACAATTAACCCTCATACTAATGTTCATAGTCCAGCAAAATACAGACTGGAATAGGACGGTAGGCGTGGTTCCTCCCATACAAAGTGGAAAAATATTATCGTGCAACTAGAAAACAACAATAGGTAGGTCTTGAAACTTTGCACAAGTAACCCTCATACTAATGTGCATAATCTAGCAAAATATAGACTGGATTGCTATAGTCTGAATGGTACCTCTCATAAAAAGAAAAATATTATTATCGAGATATTACGAATAGTCTAGCAAAAACCAGATTGGATAAGAACTGTGGACATGGTACCTTGAATTGGTTTTTAAATTGTTTTGTCGTAAGTATAGCGTGCGTTGTGGAGTTTAAGGTTAGCCATATATGAAGCGCACCGGGGATAGCTAGTATGAAATAAAATCTATTTTGTAGTTGATCTCAATATATCGTTTGGTGCAACAGAGTACGTGAAATTTTGTTTTGTCCTGTACTGCAAATTTTCATCAGCTTGCGTCACATATACTAAAATACAATTTTTACACCTTCATATCTCGGGAGGTGCTCCCACTAAATTTGTCAAACTCTACCTACAGAGTTCTAGTCAAGGCGAATTGAATACTAGATAATCGCAATCTGGCAACAAAAACAACCACAGGCAATTTTGTTTGTGTAAAAACACCCACAGTTGTCAAAAACCCAAAGAAAAATTCAAAAGAAAATAAAAAAGAAGAAAATTTGTTAGACAAAACACAAAAGTTTTGTTAGTTTTTGCAAAATCTATTATAATATTTAAAGAAAAATGTGAAAAAACGTGAAATAAATTTTTATTTTAAAATTTTATTTATTAAAATGTGTCGAAAAGAAAATGAAAACAAATTTTGACATAACAGGATATAAAACCCATATAGAAGAATATGTTCACATGGGCTATCAGTTTAACCTAGTATTCAATTTGCCTTGCTTTTACAATATTTCAAAAAGGAACATTGTATTTTAATAGGGTGAAAATTCGTCGAATGGGC
This sequence comes from Phasia obesa, assembly GCA_949628195.1. Classification (NCBI taxonomy): domain Eukaryota; kingdom Metazoa; phylum Arthropoda; class Insecta; order Diptera; family Tachinidae; genus Phasia; species Phasia obesa. The sequence continues at coordinate 80,164,643 of OX451219.1, read as the reverse complement.
TCGTGTTATGAACATAATCGGCATGATTTTAGGAAATCTACAGTGCGGTGAAATAATCGTTTAAAAGAAAATGGTACAGAAAATGGTAAAAGAAATGGTACTAAGTGGGACAGTGCACTAATTTTACAATCTTCACTCGCACTTAGTGATATTGCAAAATTATTGCATTAATTATGCAGCCTCAATCAACATTCGTGATATTGAGTTAAAAAATTTTTGCACTAAAATTTAATTATTTGATTTCTTCACTAATTTGAGTGCAACGTTGAAATTTTGCACTAAATTTTATGCACAATTTTTTTAAGTTTATTGAGAATGTTTTACGCAAATTTTGCACTAATTGAGTGAGTGATGAATTTTTGCCCTAAATCTGCGTTTAGTGATAGTACATACATACATTTGCACTGCTACTAAACTCTTTTAATTGTTAGTGAAGATGTGCAATTTATTAATAAGATGCAAAAAAATAATACAATAAATTATTTTGCAATATTATTTAGTGGTAGGGCAATGCTGATTTCAATAAAAATTTAGTGTACTACCCCCATCTATGCGTCATACTCTTACAAACCTGTATACGGCGAATCAATATTTTTTGCTGGGTTCTTTTGTAATTTTAATTTCATTCATAATTAAAGATTTTATTTCTAAACCCTTCTCATTACATATATATACTATAACAACCCCCGGAGGTTCCAATTGCCACTGCAGGAGATGGCAAATGCTTTGACGCGGTTCACTCGAGGAAAATAGGGGCACCAGACGCTAGGGTTCCTAGAACATAAATCTGGAAGAAAAGGTCTGTTGTTTTAATGCCAGTGCCCACGGAAATCGGTAGCCCCACAGAGAGCCTATCCTCTCTGTCACCGGTTGTTGGTGAGGTCCCCTTCGGAGGTACACGTGGTGGTTGTGGTTTAAGATCGATTTACGTAGGAATGGTGCACGGTCTATCAAGTGTGCTGTTGCACTCTCAACAGACGGAGTTTGGATAGTCTCCAAACCCCTAAGTAAGAGGCTATAATATGGAATCTAGGCTTGCCTTTTAGGCTTGCCATATTATATAAATTGCTACCAATTGTGACTGTATCACATATAAATTACAACGTCATATCGTGGAAGTGTTGCTGTACTACACAATGGGGGTGCTAGTCTATGCTTACATTTCTCTCGGTGGTAAGACCACCGTGGGATTAGGCCAACCGGCAGGTGCCCACGTTAATCTTGTTCCACATATATACTATACCAAAGTATCAATTGTCATTTGAATAATTCAATTTTCATACCAGTTTCTGGGAAACTACGAGGACTATCAAGGCAAGTTTTTCTCTGCATGGGTGGTGCTGTGTTTTGTTCAGAAAAATAGAGAAGAAATTGTGAGTTTTAATTTAGAGTTAAGATAATTGGAAGGAAAACCGAAAAAGTTACATTTAAGAGGTTAGAAATTAAAAATATCTCCGCTGCACAGTGGACCATTTCACGAGATGGCTGTCTTAAGTCCATAAATTTTGTTTAAATTGGAATTTCTACACGCAGTTTTATTGACATCTTAATTACCATTTTTATAGTTATGTTACTCATTTAAAAGTTAATACCACAGGGCGCTGTTTGGATGCAGATATTTCTTATTTTCAGTTTTACTGCTGACATCCTGGATAAGCTTTTAAGTGGCCGATGTCTCTCCCAGACAGAACACTGGTAAACAGATACATAATTATGGCTTCCTGCTGCTTATTCTAAGAACTTAAACAAGAGTTATTTGCTGGCGGTAATCCTTTAATTCCAACCTTTGAATAAATAGAATCTTGCTTGATTTATTTTTTTTGCCATATTATTAAGATAGGCTCATTTAGTGATTTGACTTGATTTATATCGCAGAAGGTTTTTTATTCAATTCAAAGGTTAAGAAGACATGTAATATTTTTTGACAATATTTTATCTCGAATAATATTTTCTTTAAAGGGAAACAAGTACTGAAATCTTTTTTCTTCAAGATTTTAATAGATTTATTTTAGTACTTTAAAACCGTAACAAAAAGGTATATATGTATACACTGGTGCAGATTCCTATAACCACATGCATTTTTTCATTTTTTTTCGTTTTGCATATTTGTAATTTTTAACCATAAATAAAGTATAAAATATTAGTGCTTAATTCAGTCGAAAGATTTCTATTACCGCAGGCTGGAAAAGCTAACTTAAAAAATTATTTGTTTTTTTGTACATTTATTATTTATTGTATCTTCAATATTTTTAAACTAACAACAATTACTCATATCTTAAGTCTAAAATAAAAATATACTTTTTAAGTCCAGCCAGTGCTAGACAAAAATAATGTTTGTTTCACGGATTTTGAAATCATTTGCGAGTCATCCCTCTAATGTACGGCCAAGAAAAGTAGTATCTCTTCTTTTTAGTCGAATGTAACCAGGTTCATTCAGCATGTTACGCGCCAAAGGGTTTGGATGAGATTCAAGCCTCTTTAGATATGTGACTGCGTGACTGATGGCATGTTTAGGTCTTTGTGGATGTTCGAATTTTTTATATACCAGGGAGCAGATGTAATTATACGAAGAATCTTATTTTTGCGCCTTTGAATTTTTTCTACATAACTAGCTGAGGCAGTGCCCATAATGGAATCCCATAACACCAAATTGGTTTGAGGACCGACATATACAGTAGAAGTTTACAATCTAAGCTCAGGGTGGAGTTTCTGCCAATAAGCCAATTTAGTTGTACTGCTTTTAGTTTCATTTGTGTTAACTTTAAATCTATGTGGCTTTTCCAAGTAAGGCGACGGTCAAGATGTATACCCAGGCATTTGACGTCTGAAAGCTGCGGTATCATTGGTTATTTAGGTAATTAGGAGGGCATGAGTCCCTACTTTTATTCTCCTTTTTTCTAACCATTTTTGCAAATTAAGTATGTGGGCGCTTTCATGAATACTTAAAAAAGCTGTGTCATCTGCAAATGTTGATGTGTGGTAGGGTGCTGTAAAAAAAAAATGATTAAAAGTAAAATATGTATTAACTATTGTTGGAATTTTAAAACTAAATGTAAGTTTTTGATGCCATTGTATCCATTTGTATCAAATATGTTTGTTTTAATTAAAATATCTAATAATGGGTGATTTTTTTGAGGTTAGGATTTTCATGCATTAGTATTTGACAGATCACGTGAGATTTCAGACATGGTGCCAAAGAGAAAGATGCTCAGTATGCTTTGACATTTCATCATGAATAGACTTACTAACGAGCAACGCTTGCAAATCATTGAATTTTATTACCAAAATCAGTGTTCGGTTCGAAATGTTCAAATGTGACAAATTTTGTTCAGCGATGAGGCTCATTTCTGGTTGAATGGCTACGTAAATAAGCAAAATTGCCGCATTTGGAGTGAAGAGCAACCAGAAGCCGTTCAAGAACTGCCCATGCATCCCGAAAAATGCACTGTTTGGTGTGGTTTGTACGCTGGTGGAATCATTGGACCGTATTTTTTCAAAGATGCTGTTGGACGCAACGTTACGGTGAATGGCGATCGCTATCGTTCGATGCTAACAAACTTTTTGTTGCCAAAAATGGAACAACTGAACTTGGTTGACATGTGGTTTCAACAAGATGGCGCTACATGCCACACAGCTCGCGATTCTATGGCCATTTTGAGGGAAAACTTCGGAGAACAATTCATCTCAAGAAATGGACCGGTAAGTTGGCCACCAAGATCATGCGATTTGACGCCTTTAGACTATTTTTTGTGGGGCTACGTCAAGTCTAAAGTCTACAGAAATAAGCCAGCAACTATTCCAGCTTTGGAAGACAACATTTCCGAAGAAATTCGGGCTATTCCGGCCGAAATGCTCGAAAAAGTTGCCCAAAATTGGACTTTCCGAATGGACCACCTAAGACGCAGCCGCGGTCAACATTTAAATGAAATTATCTTCAAAAAGTAAATGTCATGGACCAATCTAACGTTTCAAATAAAGAACCGATGAGATTTTGCAAATTTTATGCGTTTTTTTAAAAAAAAAAGTTCTCAAGCTCTTAAAAAATCACTCGTTAGTATCAAAAGATGCCACCCAAATAAGAACTAAACTTGAAATTCCTGTTACTTCTAAACACTTTCAACACATATTGCAAACAGATGATATTTCGAAATGGAAGAAATCCAAATGTAAGCCAATGCTAAACAACAACATAAAAAATCGTCTGAAAAACGAAAAATTTTAATTTGGACGGTCCAGATTCGTATTCGTGCTATTGGCACGATTTGAAATCGAATGATATTCGAACGTCGAAACGTAATTTCGATGGAGGCAGTGTTACAGCGTGGGTAGCTTTTTCGTTTGGTAAAGCAAGTATTTGTTTTGATCCAACAAAGATAAACAACGCAACATATGCCGAACTTTTAGAAGATGATCCTATCTTATTTATGGATGAAGAAATGGATGTACAAAAAAGTACAAATCGTGGTTCCACCATAATAGTATTCCTCTGTGAGACTAGCCGACTTGTAGTCCGGATTTAAATCCGATGGGAATCTTGTGGGGATACATGGCGCGTAAAATTTACTCAAAAAATGTCCAAGATCAAAATATAATGAAATTTTCGAAGCTAAAATTAAGAATTAAACAAGTATGGAATACAATCGATTTATTAAAAAAATAATATTATCAATGCCGGATAATTTCGAAATAATTAAAAAAAACGGATCAGCTACTCACTATTTATGCAGCCATAATGTATAATTTTTTAAAGTGCGCTTATAGGAAATTCCCATCAAAATTGCATTTTAATAAAAAAATAAATTAAAATTAATAAAACTTGTATTTAACCTTGTTTTTTTTTGGTATTGAAAGTGAACATTTGTTAAATGAATTATAATAAATTTATAATAAATATTTGTTAAATGAATTTATAATCGCTTAACTGTGTTTTTGGTTTTTTAGAATTGTTTGAAAAAAAAAGGAAAATTAGCTGGAACTAGAACACGCATGTCGTACAGACTACCAGATGAATGTAGTGTGTTCCAGGCAGAGGTTTCCGCCAAGGTTTTGAAAACCACAGAGCTGGTGTCTGGACAAGTTTTAGAAGGCGAAGAGGTCACTCTGTAATTCGACAGCCAAGCGGAACTTAAAGCCTTGAAGGAACCTAGTGTCAGGTCAAGGCTGGGAGGTGAGTGACAATAGGCTCTCGGCGTGCAGGCGGACAAATATAGAGTTAGATTGTGTTAGCTCCCGGGTCATTCAGTGTTGATGGCAACGAAATCGCTGACGAACTTGCAAGATTGGGATAGGAGGATAGTAATTTAGTTAGGGTAGAATCGGTTAAGCCACCGATTAGCCATTACTATAGGATTATATCCGACTGGATAGTTAGGAGAACCAACCTGTTTTAGGAAGTAAGAGGGGATTGCAGAGCGACACGGGCTATTTGGCCCAGATTGGACGCTGCAAGAACCAAGTTACTTCTGGATTTATACAGGAGAGTTCTGAGAGTCGTTATAGGTGTGATCTCTGGTCAATGCGCCACTAGGGCAAGAATAAAAAAATGGGTCGCCGGTACGTTGGACTTTTGTAGGATATGCGAGGACGCGGAGGAGTTGGAAACTGTGGAGCACATCGCGTGTCACTGCACGGTAGTGCAAAGCCGCAGACTTAGGTGGCTAGGTGGGAGATTTCGCGATGGACTTTTCGACATCGCGCGCTTTAAAATCGAAGATGTCGTCATCGTCATCAAGGAAATCGGATGGCTGAGCGATAGATAGCAGGACGCATAATAGTTTTCCCTTTCTCCTTTTATTTTTTCTTAGTTTTAGTTAGCTGAAGGGAATCACAATGGACCCTCCGGGTCTCCGAATGGATGCGCCATTTCTGGCACAAGCCTTCTTAACCTTAACCTACCTACCTAATACCTACTAATTACACTTTAGTTATTTTGAAAGTATTGTATTTTTCTACAAGAAGATTGTGTCATTGACCTTTTATTCCTTATTTTGTGTCAGCTTTTAATTTATTTGAATGAACTGGATTTTTATACATTTTAATAGTTTCCTGTTTACTGTTAATGAAAACATGTTAACATCTTTGTAACAAAGTTTCAAAATCTAGGGCATTGTGTGAATCAAGTTTTTATACCAAAAATCAATCATTTGGGCTAAACATCCCAACAACAAGACACACTCATTGCTCTGTACTCTATAGTAATTTCAGTGATATAATAAGTTTATAATCAAGTACAACTTAAAGAGTTCAAACGAATGATAAATGGAATCGAAGACTGTCATAGAAAAAAAGACCTCTCAAGAATAATTTATCATTCACTTCACCCAGTTTTAAGCAACATATTTACACTTATACAAATTCGTTACTGCAACCATGTACGTCTTATTTAGTTACAATTTCGTCTCAATCTATTTTTAAAACTAAACGTGATTACAAATTAAAGTACTCGTACAATACTTTGGAAACTTGTTTTTTGCACTTGACATTTAAGACATAATTTTGAGTTGAACGACCGACTGCAGAAGATTTGCAAAACAATTTCAATGAATATGAAAATATTTGACTTACATCGAACCAGTTGCAATGAAAAATTATAAAAAATGAAAAAAAAAAAAAAAATACAAACGCACACGTACATGCTTATTTATATTGTGGGGAAAAAAGTAAAACTAGATATTTGATGCATCAAAAACATCTTATTTTTAAACGTCCGCACAACCTGAATCAGAAAAAGGCAAGTAGTAGCGCTATATTCGGTCATGTCGATATTTTATATTCTTAACCATTATTATTTATTACTTTACATTGTTTCCGTTTTCCGATGTTATTAATACAATTATAACGTCAAAATTAGTTAATAAAAATTATATTTAATCCCAAATGAAAGAAACATTATTCTTATTTTGTGAAGTCGAGTTTTTTTTTTTTGTTTTTTGGTGAAGTTTCGAGTTTTAGTAATTTTAATTTATTATGTGAGTTTTTTGTCTTTGCTCATAAACGGGTAGTTTCTAACTTAATTTTTACAATTGAGGCAAAAAAGCCAGACTAGTCCCATTAGCTATTTTTACAGTAGAGGCAAAAAACTGAAGTGCCCCGTTAGAGACTAGCAAAGCTTTTTCTTTCTTGTTTTCATTTTTTTAAACATTGGCAAGTTATTTTTTTAAATGGACATGTGTGGTTTTGTTGAAAATGTGTGAACATGTCATTACATTGTAGAAAAAAATTATTATTCATTTGCTACATGCAATAATTCAAGATTATTCTTACAATATAATTCTAAACAAATTCCTGCATGCCAGACCCGCAGCAGTTACACAATTCATAATCCCCATTATTTTCATCATTACTATCACTCTGGTCGTCATTATTAGATTCTGGCACATTAAAAATATTGGCTTCAAACAATTGTAGTGCACTGTTTTCAACCCAATATTTCCAAACGGATTTTCCAAAAATTTCTCCACATCTTTCTGTTTCTTTCTCTTTTATTTAATTTCCTGAATGCATGCAAGCCTTTGGAGAAGAGTATGGTGGTTTTTTGATAAGTTTTGCAAAGATCTTGGTTGCTTTTTGTGGGTAATTGACAAAGTTCGAGACTTTTATCCCTTATCTTATGTGAGTTCAGGCAGGACTCTGCTCGTAATGTCCTTTTCTATGACATCCAACATGACCTTGAATGTTTGTGTTTGATGTAGAAGCTGTCTGAGGTTGTAATAAGTTGGCTTTCTCTCTATTTGAAAACAAGTTGCAGGAGATTTTTCTAGTTTTGTTGTAAATAAAAAGCTATTTAATTTTGTTGTCATACCTTTCGGTGAAGACCGTTGTTGTTTTGGTGCCAAAACAGCCAGTGACGACGGTCTTCACCGAAAGGTATGACAACAGTATTTTATTTACTGCCGGAACAAATCCAATCAATTTAATGCTATTTAATTTTAGTAAACTATTGGGAAGACATGTCTGGTTTTGTTCGAAAAGTCAGTTTTCTTCGTTATTTTTTAAAGCCTGGTACTCTGTTCAGTTTTTCATGCGGAATACTGTCAAACTACATACATAAAAAATTTGTATGAAAAAGTCATGAAAAAATGTTTCAGAAGTAGTACTCTGTTTTTACTGTGGAAAAATATGAAATGTTTCTGGCAACATTTTATCAAAACTGTGAAAAAACAAATGAGCATTATTTCATGTGGAAGTTTTTTGTGGAAAATTTTTTTTAAAATAATGTGTTATATTTAAAAGCAATAACATCGTAAAATTCTTCCAAATCGCGAGATAGACACCAAATTTTAAATGTCAAATTTTCGTTGTGAAATAATAGATGTTGCTCAACATTTTCCACAAATTCGAACAGAGTACTAGGCTTAAGGTAGGAACACGGGTTTAGAATTAAAATATTTCGTGACTTCAAAAATGTGTACTTAGAGAGCCCAAAAAAATAAAAAAATATAAGTTACTGATGACATGTCTAGTTTTGTTCGCCAGCTCCTCAGTTATTATATATGTATGTAAATAAATCGACCTATTGGTTTTAGATAGTTAACAACACTTATTTTCGTACCTACAAAGAGTTAAAAAAAAACACAAAATATGGTGGAAAAAAGAATTTTCGCACGTATTTTAAATTTTTGTTTGTTAATGAATTTTTTTTTTTTGTTTAAATGACAGCTTTGGGTTGTGGTAGACTTTGTTCAAATCAACTAACGACAGATGATGGAATGCAGTGTTTCTCGTATGCTTTTATCTGAGTTTGGTTGGTTAAATAGATAATAGATTTTTTCCTTAAAATAAATTAAATCCTAAATAAAAAAATCCTAAGTTTGCAAATTTTATTATTTTTGGAAAAGTTTCGAAATTTTAGTTAACTTTTAATTTATTTTGGTAACTTTTATTTTTTTTTTATCAAATCTCTACAATTTCTTATCGATTTTGATTATTCATTCCGGAAACTATATACATATGTCAGATATATGTAAAATATATCTTTCAAACAAACACAGACAGACGGATATGGGCTATTCTACCTATTAGAATCCAAATTATATACCTAGGTGCACTGTAGTGCACACAGTGTGTATATTACACGAAGCAATATTTGCCGCTCACATAAATTTCTGACATGAGTCAGTCAGTTATAGGACACTTTCAGTATAGCTCTCAGTGAGTATACATAGGTCTCGGTGGGTCAGTGGTAGGAAAACTAGAAATTTTTATCTAGTGTAATGCACTTGGATAGTTTTAGGTAGAAATCTAAATTTGGTATACAAGTCGAAATCGGTGGGTGAAGCCATACCTTTGATACCTTTAACCGCAAATTTTAACTTAAAAGATGTGAATAAAAGATAGAAGAAAAGGAGTCAGATCCACATAAAATTGTAAGTGTGAAATAGGTCCAAGTTGCTTTCCAAATATTTCTGGAGTCTTTCTAAAAATTTCAGGTCATCGGTCTTATCTCTAATTTTTATCCATTAAAGTTGCCGACTAGGTAGGCGGATAGAAAAAACTATTCTGGGGATGACATCTATAGATCATCGTCTTAATCCAACAATGAAAACTGCCCTGTTTTCTATTTTCGCGAGAATTGAAGAAAAGAGGCGAGGTAACTCGTGATTTTTGAATAGCACACTCCTGAAAGAATTAAAAGGTGACATCTCTAAAAACTTTGATCCCGCTCAACCAGCTTACCCATCGCTATTTTAAACTCTCTTTTGGACAGTTAAGTCTATATTCGTGGTGGCCAATTGAATGGAAAATTTCGAGAAATAAGCCATTCAAAAAATGTTTGCTTAGTAAGTCGACTGTGTAACATGTTGTATTGCATGTCGATAAACATGTGTGTAATTGGTAATCATTTCTCTATACTGATCGCCCTTGGCGCTAAAGTTCTTGCCTGCCTCATTTTAAAGAAGTAAGGAACAATGATTCCATCGACCTTAGATGTTCTTTTGATATTGCAACACCAGGAGAAATTCAAAGTGTAAAACAAATTCTTAAACCTAATACACCGACTATTCTTCAGTAGTATCCAAAAAGTATTTCAAATTAAAAAGAAAAGGAACCAGAAATGCGTGAGTCGTTATGTAAGTTTTATTTTTTTTATAACTGTTTTTAATGTCTCTCAGGAAAGTTTCCAAATAAATATGACACGCATTTTCTACCAGCAGGCGAAACATACTGCAGCCCAATTATCTCAACCAATATTCTAAACTCATATAAAAGAACCACTGCTGCTGGAAGAAATGGCAGTTTCTATTGAACTTTTGAATCGTTGTCGTGTGTTGTGGCGAAAGAAATGAAATATATTTGTTGCGTTTGGTTGTGCATTTTGTGGCTTATCTGTCATGCCCAGTACGGAATTTTTGGTTTGCACATTCAGCAGGCTCCGGAAATTATACAGAGAATAACAAGACAAGCTACACGCTACGGAAATGGAAACGGAGGCACTGTTAGTAGTCACAGCTACCGTCCTTCCAGCTCAAATTTCAATGTACACAACAGTGTTTCTGATCTAACGACAAGCCTTACAGCTTCCCAATTGAATTCCGTGCCTGTTAATGCTGGCCAAAGAGCTAATGGTGTTGGTGCGTATAGCTTTGGTGGTATGGCTAGTGGTCGTCCAACAAACGGCAATAGCTTTGTAGTCAGTAATTCAATAAAAGGTTCTGGTTTACGTGGTTCACAGCCAAACGTTGGCCAAACAATTGTTGGAAGTGGTAGCGTTGCTGGTGACACTATTGGCAGACCACAACAATTGCAACAAGCTTTGTTGAAAGCAGCTCAATATCAACTGCAACAACAGCAGCATCAGCAATTACAGCAGCATCAGCAATTACAGCATCAACAACAACAACAGCAGTTGCGCAGACATTTGCCTCAACAACAGCAGTTGTATCGTCAACGTCCTGCCAACACTTATCAGCAATTTAATTAAATGTGTAGTTAATTAACAAAAAGTGTTCAAGTTTAAAATTATTTTAAATATTGTCCTTCATTCAAATCATGTGACATAAACGTTTGTATGAGTTTTATTCAAAAAATTTTTGCTTATCTTGTTTTAATAAAGTTATAAACAACCAATAAATTTACTTACTTTTCGCACAATTAAATGCAGAAAAAGGAATTGTTACATTCGAAAGATTTTATTAATTTGTTGCAGAATTAAAACAAAAATCCTTACGTAATTCCTTGCATATACAATAAATTAAGGCGTGTAAGGCTTTATCTCAAAAATAAGTTGAGTAAAGCTACTGACTAATTGACTGACTGACTGACTGAATAATTAATTCTCAACCCAAACTCTAGAAACTGCAAAAGGTTGGTGTGTTGGTTTATTTTCCGATGTTATATTCACGGGCGAAATCATTAGCTGAATATCTCAGGTTCTAAATGGGTCAAAAGCAACATCAAGTATATTAATTGATTGTGTTATTCGACCTTTCACAATATAGGTATATATCGTCATATGAATTCAAAAAAGCCCTAAGCTCGATCATAAGATAAGTATTTTTAAATTATTGAAGTGTAAAATTTGCAGAATAATGTAAATTGATACGGTGAATCGTAATCAAATAAAAAGTCGCTTTTGAATTTTTTGTAACTTAGGGCTTTTTTGGAATCATATGACGATATATATTATATGTATATATAGTATACTAAACATAGTACGAAACCCTAGGTGTGTGAGTCTGTCTCGCACTTGACTTATTTATTATACTTGTTGTGATAGCGGACAGAGTAAAAACAGTTCGCAAGATAAGGCCATATACAAGATATTTCATCAGCTATGAGACACCATTCAATTTTATACAAGTATTATTGCTGACACAGCAAAACACCAATTATTTTATTTTAAGCGGCTGTCTATAACGGATCATTAAGTAACATCACCTTTTGGGACACCCTTTAATTTTAAATTAAATACTTGTTGTTATAGAGTACTTTGTAACTATTATAACGGACATAGTACACATTCTGTCCAATTTTCAAGTAATTGTCTATAACGGTTCAAGAGATAGAGCCATATAGGGACACGTTTTAATTTAGAGGGTACCGTACCCAAAGGGTAAAAACGTAACCCTATTGTTTTCGCTACAATGTCTGTCCCTCTGTCAACGTCTTATATATCAGCCTAAGTTTTGAACGATAATAGGTAGGCTCTTTAAACTTTTACAGAAGGTGTATAACTGTGGCCGTTATGACGTATTGAGCTGTAGAAGGCAACCACTTGAAATTTGCAGATAGCAATTAAAACTATGTTCGCTTTATAAACAAGTATACAAAATTAAACTTAAAAATTAAAGGCTGTTCTGATAGTGACGTTCGTTGCATGTATCTGGCCTAAGTTTTAAGCGATAATAGGTATTACTATGGCCACTATAACAAATAGTAAAAATTAAAGGGTGCTCCGACAGTGACGTGATTTCTATGAAAATGGCCTATTTTTTAAACCATAATATAACAAATAATAAAATTAAAGGGGTAACACCCTTTAATAATAAAATTAAAGGGGTAACACCCTTTAATTTTATTATTTGACAAGATTTGTTCGTTAATAGCCTTATTTTTGAACCGTAATAGGTAGAGTTTTGAAAGTTTACTGCAGCTGTGTTGCTTCGGCACCTATAAGAACTACTAAAAATTAAAGGGTGTTCCATCAGTGATATGTTTTCTACGTATGTTACCTTATTTTTTGAACCGCAATAGGTAGACTCCAGATATTTCTATATAAAGTGTTTTACCATGACCTCTAAAACAGCAATTACTACAATTTAAAGGGTGTCCCCATAGTGATGCAATTTTCGCGAATACGACTTAAATTTTTTTAACATGAATTTATACAGAGTGTGTAAATTTATGTCCGCTATAGCAAAAAATATAAAAAATAAAAATTAAACGGTTTTGGGAAAGTGACAAATATTTACATACATATGTATGTATGTATATGGCCTAATTTTTGAACCGGAACTGCTAGACACTTTAAACCTACGCAGATTATGTATAAGTTTGTCTCCTATAACAAGATAAAATAATAAAACCAAAAATTAAAGGGCGTTTCGATAGTGACACAGTTTTGCATATATAACCTTATATTTGAACAGTGATATGCTGACACTAAAAATTTACACATATTATATTTTACAATATCTACTGTAACAACAATTAACGAAAATAAATTTAATAAAAATAAAAAGGTGATTACAAAATGTCGCGAATTTGAGGAATTTGGCCTTCTCTTTTCAACGTTTTAGGCAGTAGTATAAAAAAATAATTAAAAATTAAAGGGTGCCCCATAAGATAAGAAAAATAACTACTTGATTTGTTTATGCTATACTTAACATAGTGCGGAACCCTACGTGTGCGAGTCTAACTCGCACTTGACTCATTAATTTAAACAGTCTTATTAGCTTCATTCTATTTAAAAACTCTTTGCCTGTAAGCGTCATTTTTTGACTTTATTTCATTGGATAAAAAAATTTAAATAAATTAAACTTAAAATAAATTATTACAATAAAATATGCTTAAAATAAAAACTAATCTTTTCTTAAGCTGTATTTACACTATCTAAAATTATATCTTTGAGCTACTGAAAAACTTCACGGCAATATACATTTAATTATTTAATCTGAAAAGTAACTTTAGCACACTTCTGAAAGCGAATCTTATAATTAAAGTAAGTTTTATGCTTTAAATTTGTGTTTATGTTATTATGTTATGTTTCATGTTTTAGATATTCAATTCAGATGAGAACTCAGATAGTGTAAATTGTCTTTAGTATTAAAAACTACTCTTTACTATTTCCACCTAGCATGCGCTGGTTCCTAATGAAATTTGGCAATAAACCCCCAGGAACACCGAATCCATTGTTAATTTCATTTTGTGGTAGGGCACCAAAATGAACCAAACCTAGCTGGGGTTTTAAAATTGTTGGTTGTGACATTTGCGATGGTTGAAGTAGAGAAACAGCTGATACATCACCTGGCAATGAACTTGAAGCTATAAAATTGGGTCCATATATATTCATATAATCGGAAGGTGCCAATTGTTTAGCAATTTGTTCACCATAAGCGCCAAAATTGTAGGGTGGCAAATTGGCCTGTGTATAAGGTAATGTTATTTGGCCTATCAAATTATTTCCATATGAAGGTGGAAAATTTTGTTGAGAATTTAATTGTCCATATTGTGTTAGACCTGGTTGTCCGGTACTAAAGTCCATTATGTGTGGAGCATAACTATTGGAATATATTGGCTGGCCATTTACGAAATTTGTGATAGGTGGTTGAATAGCAAACTGATTATTTGCTTGTCCAAAAGAATGTGGAGCTACATTTAAATGGCCATATGAATAATCTTGATGCATGATAGGAGAAAGTGTTTGCATTGGATATCCCTGGTGAGGGTAATTAAAAGCATAACTGAAAGCACCTCCGGCATTTAATGGATTGTTCAATTGTCTCATTTGGAAATGAGCATTTTGCAATAAATTTCTGCCTGGCTTTACATTATTTTCAATTGGTGCAAAATCACCTACCGTATTATCTGCTGAACTTGTTGAACGTGTTAATTGAGACCTGGTTAATGCTTCAGACTCTCCTTGCTGTTGTTGTTGTTGCTTTTGCTTTTTAACACTTTCACTTGAACTTTCTGGTGTTTTACTATGCCTGCGAAAACGCAGCTGAATATTATCATTTGTTTCTGAAGGCTTAATATCACTGGCGCAGGCGTAACATATAATTATTGATACCAAAATAGCAATACAAAACTTTCTTACGTTCCTCATCTTAACACTTTTGATACGAGACTGAGTTCGAATTGTAATGATTGTCGAATTTTATTTCAACCTTTTTATGTGAAAAAGTTTCAGCCACCATTTAATATCCACTTTCTTTTTGACTACAATTTGAGTATAAAAAATAATCTCCTATTATTTTCCATGTCGTTTTGTGATGACTTTTAAAAAGCAATTAACACCTTATCAAAATTTAAAATAAATAAAGAATCTATTGTCTAAATATGTATCTGTTTTTATGACTATTATTGCTGTTCGTTTGCATTAGTTTAATCCTATAACAATTTCTCCAATTAAGCTGTAAAAATTGACAAAAAAGAGACTTAAATTAAGTTGCTCAATATCACAAACTCAACAAGAATAAGTTTAACTTTTTGAAGTTCTAATTTAAAAGAAAGTTTATCAAATAAATAGCAAACCGGAATTAGATCGGCATTTACAACAGGTTGTTTTTTTAATTACTAACACAATTTATGGTATAAACATATATGGGACGAACGACGAACTTCGCATAGTACAACGAATTCGTTGATAAAAATTCGTTGCGTAAATTCGTCGACTGTAACACACTGAGTATGAACAAAATTTAAAGAAGTGGCAAAACTTTGTCAGATATTTGGTTTTCTCCGGACATTTTTATATTCTTTGGTACCAGGTTAAATCAACATTCATTGTTTTTCACTTTCTCATTATTTATATCCATTTTTTATATAAATTATGTTAAAACTACACCAATTTATATAAATTAATTTATAAATACATTTAAGTTTACATTTAGTAGATGATAGTAGAGGAGTGGCCTACACTCAACTTTACCATACCAAATGGAAACATATATTTTTTTTAGATATATTACATAATGAATAAAAGTTCAAAGTAATTTCGAATCGAAAAAAAAAATATATTTTTGATTTGGGGTGTTAGGTAAACTACCATGCCCCTTCCCGATTATGGCCAAAATTTATACATCTCTTCATCTACATAAACCAAAGGCACATAATGAAATTCATTTTGATATGTCAATCGGTATGACCTGTAGAGCGTTTACAAAATTTGGGAGTAAGTAAACTACTCCTTGCTCCTTCCCAATTATGCCCAAAATTTATACAGCTCTTCATATCCATAAACCAAAGCTACACTCTAAAATCGTTTTAATATGTCGTACGGTATGACCTGTAGAACGTTCACAAAATTTGGTGGTAAGGAAACCGATTATGCCCAAAAACTATACAGCTCTACATCTCCACATACTAAAGGCATATACTAAATTTCATTGTGATATGTTAAACGGTATGCCCTGTAAAAACTCCACAAAAATAGTGGCATACACAGATATCATCGAAAATAGTCAAAGTCGATTCAGGAGAACTCCAAACGTATTAATCCGTCAATATCCCGACCTCGATTTTTTTCATGATTACTATACTTTACCTAATACTATGGTAAAGTAAAAAAGAAACCAATTAAAAGAAAAGAAATATTAACAAAATATTAAACAAATAAAGAAGAAAACAGTTCTTTACATAAAAAGTAAAAAAAAAAACGGGCACTCTCCTCCAATTTTGTCGTATTTCGTCGGTATATGAGATAAAAAAACCTATAGCAGAGTTCGTTACTCACGACGAATTTCGTGGACGCACTGATTGTGTGCACTTTAATAAATACAAACAAAAAATTCGTCGTTCGTCTCAGTTGCCTTTATAGCATTTATTATTCAATAGAGCTAAAATAAAACCAATAGTGGTATGTGATTGTAATAATAATAACACTAGACAACGAAATTAAACTTTATTTGTGTCTGCGTTGAAAGTTAAATGCTTGGGTAGACCTTAACATTGGGAAAAATGAACAGGGTTCCTTAAAATATTTGCATTTGAAGCCAGGAGTATGCTTTTAGTATATTTTTAATAGACATAAACATCTAAAATATTCATATTGTAATCAATTCGAATTGTAACACAAATACAATTGTAATTACAAACACAAAACATTTTAAACTTCTTCAAAACAAAATAAACTTGAAAATATCTTAAAATAAATAAAAAAATTAGCAGTCATTTTTGACTGCAATGACTGCTAATTTATTTATTTATTTTAAGATATTTTGAGTTTTCTCACTCGAGCGCCTCAGGGACGTGGACATTTCTCGAATGAGACGGCGCACAAGTACCCTCCCCACCACTTTCTTGTTATACTGGCCCTGATATATTTTCTCCAAGTCCATGATGTTCTGATGGAAGCGTTTCCCATGTTTTTTCGAGTATGCTTCCGGGTTGCGGTTGAAGTGATCGATATGAGCATCAATAATGTGCATTTTAAGAGACATTCGGCAACCCATTCTTTCAAGATTTTCTATTAAAATTTTGACAAGAATTTCGTAATTATCTGCCTTGTTGTTTTCTAAGAAGCCTCTCACTACTGAGTGGAATTTGATAGATAAAATAACCTTTTTGATTTGCGGTCCGACGAACACACCTTTAGTGACCTTTGCTGCAGAAAGCTTGGGAAAAATTTCTTTCAGGTGCAAGAATGCGACTGAGTCCTTATCTAGTGCTTTCAAGAAGTGCTTGAAGAGGCCAGCATTTTCATTAGACTTTTCTCGGGATCCACTAAGGGAGGCGCCTTGATATTGTAGGCTCCCACGGGAAGTAGTTGGCGGGCAGTATCTTCTGCTGTGCTGCTCTGCGGTGCTTCTACTATCCCAGAGGCAGAGATAGCAAGGGAATTTGGTGAAAGCAATCTGAATGCATTTCCAAAATGTCACCATATTAAAATGGGATAACATTACAAATATTAATTAACAACCGTATTAGAGTAAATAAGCTTCCCGCCACAAAAACAAACAGTCTTAAATAGAAAGGTCATTCCACTTTATTTTGGCATAATATTATGAAAAATTTTACTCAGGAACAACCGCTTTATATAGAATTCTAAAATTTATATAAAATTAGAAAATTATTTTTGAGTTCTGTAAATAGTGGTTGCAATATCCCGCTTATGAAAATAAAATGTGCTGTCAAGTTTGCAGTACCTTTAAATCGCTAAAATTAAGTACTTTCACTACTTTTTTCTCTATTATCTCTTGGAATCAGGATACTAAGGTACCTCCACACAATCAAGTAGTTTTTACGTCATTCGAACACACACAGACGGACAGACAAAAATTCCAAAAATTGCTGTTTTGCATTCCATTTCAATTACTATTTGCACCAGCAACTAAATTTTACTAATTTATGGATATACAGGGTGGGCCAAAAGAAACCAAGGGGTGTAAAAGTTTAATAACTTTTTTGTTTATTAACTTTTTTTTATTTTTTCTTTTAGATTATATAGACAACACTTGGAATTGTATTATTTAAACCAGAGATCAATTATTTTAACGCAAAGAGCATATCGCCGACATTATTGAAAATTTGATTATGAGTGATGAAGCTCATTTTCATTTGAATGGCTTTGTTAATAAGCAGAACTGTAGGTTCTGGGGTTCTGAAAATCCAAGAGCCATTCATCAACGCCAATTGCACCCCATCAGGTGTACAGTATGGTGTGGGATCACATCTGAAAATGTCATTGGGCCCTACTTCTTCGAGAATGAAGATGGAAGTGCTGTAACCGTAAATGGAGAGCAGTATCGGTTTATGATAGAAAATTTTTTACGTCCTGCTCTTGAAAACAGACCTGGTATGTGGTTTCAGCAGGACGGAGCCACTGCCCATACTGCCCGAGACACAATGGCACTTTTAAGACAAATTTTTGGAGAGCCCTTGGTTTCTTTTGGCCCACCCTGTATATGAATAGATATACATATATTTTATAAATGATGTTGTTGTTTGTCTTTTGGTTTGATAAGGTTTTTTTACAATTCTTATACGCTTGTTTCTTAAGTCTTTTGTTTTTGAATATAAACTGCCTTCCAATCTTTTCATAAAAGTACCTTTTATTAATTCCAACTGGAAACAGTCAATTCATGAATTGTTTAGTATACATAAGGGGAGAAGTAGAGACTTTAAACGCAATAGCTAAAAGTATGCTTTCCTTTTTACATTGATAATAAAAAATGATAAATTGTATTGCCTGACAATCCAAAGAGTTTTTTAAATTGTTGCGCTTAGTGTTGCCGGATTTCTCAGCTTCCCCGCCAAATAGCAGTTATGAAATCGCCAAAATACACCAAATATCGCAATATGAAAAATCATCTTATATTTGATTTCATCATTATTATATATAATTCTCCAATTGCGATAAACCGATTGTTTGTGTGATATTCCGCACAAAGATATTATTATTTATTGATTAGCTAAAGTCGTTGAGCTTAATGTGAGCAACTTTATTGCGACTGGGCTGATTGGGTTAAATTAATTAGCGTTTGGGTATATTTAATTTGCGTTTAAATAAAATAAATGTACGAATAATATTTATAGAGAACTGTAATAGAAATAACGTTATAATGTTATTGAGACATTTCTAAGGTTGCTCCCTTTTTTCTGAATTATCGCTATTAGACCCTTTCTTTTTTATGCTGAATACACACGAAACATGCTAGCTTTTCATGCTTTGCTTCTTCGGTAAGAACGGGGCAACTTTAAAAATAGTGCCTAATACTCATATTTCAAAATACTCATGATTATAATCAGTAGTTTAATTATTTTTATTTGGAGTCCATTGATATTACAAATAGGATTGCCGTAATTTTTTCAAATGCATATGAATTAAAACTAAAAACATTGCAATAAATAAGAAAATAAATATGAATAAGCAACTTAGAAACCTTTTCATGGTATATTTCATATAAAACAGTATTCCAAGCTCATTTTGAATCTCACTTGACGACGCAAAGTAATCGCCTTTACTAATCCTTGCTAAAAGACTTTCGTCCACTATCGAAATCCTTCACTTTAGACCCACGAGCATTATCCTTCTTTTTGTACAATATGGCTTTATAGATCATTTGATTAAAGCACGACAATAGTTCTTTAATTTGTTTAACGGGTTAACCTTGAGTTCCTATACTCTTCTAATTAAACCTGTGTTTGAGTACAGTACTCGCAGACGGTTGATAGAGCAACTTAGCAACTTAGTTGCCAGGCGACCAAGAAAAGTGTCAAAACAATGGGACTGTAGTTAACTTTTGTGGTCTGCTCAGTCTCTTTACCTAAACCCCATAGAAAATGTGTGAGGAGACATTAAGAGAACTGATTCAGATAAGAGACTGTCAGAAACAAATGGCTTATGGGATGTCATATGAAATGCATGACAACAAACTTTTTATAATTAGCTGTATATATACTTATATAAAGCTCAATTAATTAGAGTTAAGATATTTCTAAAGTTATTTTTTTAAATAATGTAATGCATTTTATCGATCGCTACTTCTTTCCTTAGAATTCTTTCTATCTATGTACTTGGGGAGTATTTAGCTTTAAAAATAATCTATTAAACCAACCAAATAAAGTTTTTACATAATTCTTGCTAAAGCTTTTCCTCTTATTGTTTTTTTTATCCATTAAGTGATACAAAAGTACCTTAAATATCAATTGACACCATCAGCCAAGTGTAAAGATATCTAAAGCGGCCAAGATCTTTTACGCCAACAATTGCACCCTGCACTTAGATGTTTGATATTGTGGGCAGAACGCATCACTTTGAATTAATTTTTAAAATGTTTAAACAAATTTAATTAAACAAAACTGAAATTTCAAAATTATAAAAGCAATCACTTGATTTGAAGATTAGCTTATATCTATTATAATGTTTTATGAAATTATCAAATGCAAATATATGATTAAATCGGTTGTCGTCAAATTTTCTTAGTACGTTTTGCCGCCAATTGCCAGATTTGGGGACTGCAAAATTGGTACTTCTGCGGTTGGTTAGTAAACTAGAAATGTTCATTACGAAAATTTCTTCGTCGTCTTTCTTGCCTATACAAAGTTTTATATGTAAATCTAACTTGATGCAAAACTCTTTGTATATTTACTTGATCCAGCCACTACTACGCCCAAAATGTACTTTTCGCGCAAACTGGCTATTATACGTATATTCGTTTTTTACTTGGTTTTGACATTCTGATAAAAAATATTTATTTTCATATTTTTTTATCAAGTTAAGTTTAAAATAGTACAATCAAATATGAGGGGTTTTTCATAGCAGTCATATTTTTCCATGTTATTATTTTAAAAAATAAGTGTCATAATATTTTAAAAAATATTATGACACTTTGCATCCTCAACAGATAACTTGGTTTTACTATTTTGGTACTTATTTGTTTGAAATATATTAAAATATTTTGAAATATTTTTATGCTGTTGTAACCATAGATAATACATAGATGTCAAAAACGTTGCTACAAATGTCTTCACACATTCGGGTACGGTGTGAATACAACACACTTAGGGGAGTAAAATTGTTATTCACGTTTAGACACTATTACGCGATATTCCATTGCACTTTTCAAATATTTAAACAATTTTGAATTTTTGCACAATTCAAATTTATTTAACAATTTATTGTATTCTAATTTTATTATACAAAATAAATTTAATTTTGTTGACATTTGTTTGGTGAAATTTATTTTTACGCAGTATTGTATTTTTTTCTTTTTTAGGGAATGAAAATTTTTAAATCAATATAATAAATATTTAAAATTAGCATTCATCTAACTTTTTTCGCACATAAACATGTATATTAGAAAAATACAAAATTCATATTTTTATTACAAAGCAAAAGAATTATTTAATTTTAACATCTAAAATTTAATGTAAAAAAATAATCTATTTTTACAAAATATTTTATACAACTATATGCAGTTTAAGTGCTGTGGGAAATTTTTTTTTTAAACAACACTTATACAATTTTGCCTACCAATACATTCTTAGACTTAGGTTTTTTGACAAGAGACTTAGGTTTTTGACGTTTCAGTTGACTATCTATGTGTAATCTATGGTTGTAACATTTTAAAATATTATGACAGCATGACACCTTGTGAATTATCAATTATCTATCAACTTAAAAAAACCATAAGAAAGTGTTGCCATTACATTTGAAAACTTCGATATTGAAATCAATAATCAGTATGAAAAACCTTAGAAAAAAATATTCAGCCGTTTTTGAAGATAAATTACTTGCATCAAATTTAAGATAATGCACCCAAATAACTACTTTAAATTAAAAAAAGTTTTTTATTTTTGTTATCTTGTAAAAAGGTAAGATGGACAGACCACCCTGTATTTTTCATCAGGATAAATAAGAACTTCTGTAATAAGTATTTGAGATAGCTGAATCCATCGCCGAAACTATAGAAATAATTTTGTATGTATCTTGTATGTACCCGTATACCTTGAACATGTTGGAAAAAATTTTAATAATAAAAATATACTTGATCATTGATTTTTGTTTATTGAGTAGCGCATTTTGAAATCGTTATTATCAACAACATTATTTATTTAAGATTTTTATATAAAATAAGAAAATTTTAAAATACATTCAACAGTGTGAATCTATTAGTTTAGTATCTCAGTTGTACTCTGCTAAAAACGAATTAATTGTAAAATGTTGCAAATACGTTTTATGTTGTGTCTTCTGCTGGTTGTTATTGCAGCAGTATCGGTCATAACTGTCGAGCCTCTTAAGGACCAACAAACTAAGCAGTCACTTTTTGATGTCGATAATGTTGGCCAAGATCATGCCAATGCTGGACAACGTTTATTACGTCAGTATTATGGCAGAGGTCATCGTCGTCATGGATATCGTTGTCGTGGACATGGTTGTTATCGCGGTTAGACAGTTTTTTTTTATAATATTGCTAAAAGTTGTTAAAACCTTTGTTTTTTTTAATTTAAAATTTATGTATTAAACAAATGGACAATATCACGCTACAGACTACAGACTACAGACTACAGACTACAGACTACTGACTACAAACTACAAACTCTAAAAACTAAAATACTCACGTTTATAAAGACGATTATTTTGACACCGTCAAAGCTACATGGCCACACACGACTACCGTTGTGGCTGTAGCCAACAGGCTAATTTCTATTTTTGTTTGCAACAATTTTATTTTATTCAACAGAAGAAATTGTCACAATTTTAAAAATGACAAATTCATTTACAATAAAAAGATTATCAGCAAATATATTTATACATTTAATTAGATATGTATAAGTACTTCCTGAAAAAATTATTTTATTTTTATTAGAAGTAAAATAGGTATTTCTACAACAATGTCATAGTTTTGATGTATGTAGCTGTCGTCTTCAATATAATTAGGTAGCTGACTATACGGCAACGATTGTAGCCAACGGAATTTGTAGCCGTGTAGCAGTGCAGCCGCTATTGTCTATGTGTTTAAAGCATAAGTTGTTTTAATGCAATTTATATGAATTTTCTTTTTTTAAATATCCTTTTTTACAAAATGAATTTTAGAGAGAGTAAAACGAAGAATTCATTGTTTATGTTAATAAATAGTTCGACTAATAAAATTTATATATATGCGATCCTTTCTTAGTTTTATTTAAGTTACTGATCATTGATTTTTATCTTGTGTGCAACTTTAAGAGTTCAATGATTTTCTTTCGTTATATCGATCAAGTAGAAATAACAAAAAGGGGAAGGAAACAGGATTCTCAGGATAGTACTTGGTTGCAGTCTTAGCAGATCTTCGTCTTCCTGTAGATGCTTGCCCAGTTGGTTGTATTTGCTACAATATAAAGCATCACATTTCTTTAGAATATGATCTTGAGTTTTCTTGTCTTAATCACAAATCGACAACGGCTTTTGCTTTCAATGTATATTTAGGTGTTTTTTGAACCTGCAATGGCTTGTGAGTAACCCATTTAACACTTTTATGAGAGTATTGAAGCCTTAAGTAAATGACTAGTTCTGAACAAGAAATTTATTAGGAAAAATTCTGGATTAGCAATAAATATACGTGTAAGTATTTTCGAAAGCTTTTCAACCATTTGATTAACACTGTCTTGTCCGAAGAAACTAGTTGAAGTGGCTAATTGTGGAATATATAAAAAAATTTTCATCATTTAATAAAAAATTTCATTATTAATAAATTAAAAGTTAAATAAATATTATAAAAAGTTCAATATTTAGAAAGTAATGTGGAGAAATAAATTTTTTTTACCAGACTTTTTGTATTTAAATATAAAACATTTCTATAATAAACTATTTAAACATATTTTGTCTGGTCACTTTACCTTTTACTCAATTTTACAATAACACCTTTCCTGAAAAATGGCATATTAATCTACATATGAGTATTCACACGTCCAACCATATTAGAGAGAGATTTTCAGCAGAGGCCGAAATAACGGAGGGTCACAATTTCCTCCAAAATCTCCAAGTTGCGACTCATTTTCACCTTAAAAAAAGAGTTATTTTCTTTTATTTTTTTATGTGACTTTGTTTATATCCCTAGGGTTTGCCTTCCATTTGTTTGGCGGAATAAAGTTGTTAACAATGTAGTTCTGTAACAAAGTGATACAAAAGTACCTCAAATGTCTATGATCGGCCACATATAAAGAAAAGCGGCCAAGATCTTTTATAACTACAATTACATTATACGTTGAATTAACACTTAAATTGTTTAAATAAAATTTAAATCAACGAAACTGAAATTTAAAAATTATAAAAGAAATCATTTGAAACAGGGATTTAAAATGACATTCAACTGATATGATATTTGCTAAAAATTATTTTATTGCATTTTTTATCTATTGTGCAGTGCATTTTGAAATCGTCGTTATCATCAACATCATCATCATTTATTTAAAATTTTCATATAAAATAAGATAATTGCAAAATACGTAAACAGTGTGTATCTATTCATTCATTATCGCAGTTGTACTTTCAAAATTATTTTGTTTTAAAAAAATAATTAATCACGTCAACTCAAATGCTGCAAACAGGTTTTGTACCCCTATTGTGTCTTCTGCTGGTGATTATTGTAGCCGTATCGGCCATATCTGTGAAGCCTCTGCAGGACCAATACGCTAAGCAATCGCTTTTTGATGTCGATAATGTTGGAGAAGTTCATGCCAATGTTGGAGAACGTTTATTACGTTCGCATAACTGTTATCGTGGCTAAAACATATTTTTTTCAACAGTGTTAAAATTTGTTTATAATTTTGTTGTTTTCTAAATGAAATAAAAACTATTGTTGTTTTATTCGAATTTTTTTGGTGTTTCAATTACCAAATAAGAAATTTCAAAAGATTGTTCTTTAACTTTAGGATCTTTCTAAGTACAAAAAAAAAAAAAAAATGTTTAATCGAATTAGTAGCTTTGGATATTTATTTATTTATTATTAGTCAATAGAATATAATCCTTACAGACTAGTTACAATAATTCTTAAAATTAATGGAATAAAGGAGTTAATTATGAATTAAGAAATACGATAATTTTATGCTTTATTACATTTATATTTAAAGAAAAATCGATAAATTAAAACAAATAATTATATGTACGACATAACTTCGTAAAAGGGTCAGCAAAAGAATAATTAGCTCTACACAATTTAATAAAAATAGGATAATAATGACGTGTATTACGACAAGGCATATTAAAGTTAACAGAACTTTATAGGAAATCACAACTAATATTACCATTGATAAGGTTCAACATGAAAGAAACATTTAACATTGTACGACTACTTTTAAGAGTAGGCAGTTTTATTAATGCTAATCTACTTGAATAGGAAGGGAAATTTGTAGTGTAATTCCAATGAAAACCACGTAAACAGAATAATAAGAATTGCTTTCGCACAGATTCAATACGAGCATTGTGAATGTTATAATAAGGATCCCATATAACTGATCCATATTCTAAAATAGGTCGAACTAGAGACATGTAGAGTTGCTTCGTAATGTATGGATCAGAAAATTCTTTAGCCCAACGTTTTATGAAGGCAAGAGTACTTCTGGCTTTGTTTACAGTCATAGTAATATGAGAAACGAAGTTTAATTTGGGATCTAGTAATATTCCAAGATCAATAAATGAATCAACCAACTCCAGTTGATGGCCTCCCAAAGAATAGTTTGCGGAAATGTAATTATTTCTGGAAAAACGCATGCATTTACATTTTTTTAAATTCAGCTCCATCAAGTTGATGTTACACCATAAAAATAAGTTATTAAGATCATTCTGAAGATGAACGTGATCAATAAAGCGATTAAAAGAGTAAAAAAATTTCACATCGTCAGCGTACATTAATATATTTGTGTAGTTAATAACGGAAGATCGTTTATAAACAGCGAAAATAAAAGTGGTCCAAGATGACTGCCTTGTGGTACACCGGATGAAACATATATGTATTTAGAAGTACTATTGTTGAATCGAACTGTTTGCTTTCTGCCCATTAAATATGATATTTTAAATATTTTATCCATGTTAAACTTCTTTGGGTTACGCCTAACAAATCCAATTTAGTTAGAAGAAGTTGATGGTTTACTTTGTCAAACGCTTTACTAAAGTCTGTATAAACAGCATCAGTTTGTTTCTTTTGTGTAAATGCACTATTTATTAAAGTTGTTAAATGAAGAATATTAGTTGTGGTTGAGCAACCCTTTCTAAAACCATGTTGATGAGGTGATAATAACGATGCAGTATGATGACAGAGAAAATCAGTAATTAGTTTTTCAAATAATTTTGGAATAGCACTTAATTTGGCAATACCTCTATAATTCGAAATATCGGACTTATTACCAGATTTATATAAAGGTATAATAAACGAGTCTTTCCAAAATTCAGGAAAATAACCACATTTAATAGATGCATTAAACAATAAAGTTAATGGTCTACCGAATGAATCTGCACATCGATTTAAAATACAACTTGGGACTCCATCAGGTCCATTGGTAAACGACATCTTTAGCTTTTTTAAGTTAACCAAAATATCACTTGTGTTCAACGTAGGAAAAGAGAATAATTGGTTCGATGCAATTGCATAAGGGTAACCATTACTGTTATCGTATACAGCGTCAGAATAGGTGCTGGCAAAAAAATTAGCAAACATATTGCATATGACATCAACATTGCTCATAACTGATGGGTATCCACGAGATTTTCTTTTCGAGTTGACAAATGAATAAAAAGATTTTGGATCTTTTACGAAATTGTTTTTTACTTTATCTAGATAGTCTTTATATAATGCATGGTTTAGTAAATTATATTCTGAGCGACTGACAGAATACTTTCCGTAATCAACAAACGAACCAGATCTTTTATATTTTTTATAATTTTTGTTCTTAAGATTTTTCATTTGAAAAATCAAATGTTTTATATCATAAGATATAAAACATTTGATTTTTATACTTTTGTCTATCTTTTTTTATATCTGGATATAAGCTTGGAAAACAGTAATAGCCAATTGCACTTAAAAATCTATCTATGCTATTAAATGTTATAAAAATGCGCTCTTTCTAAGTATTTATAAAGGTATCAATTAGGTCCACTTAGCCCTGACTGACGCACAAATCTATGATCTGAGATATTCAAAAATATTCCCCAACTGTCCATACTATTCCTCAACATTCCAGTATGTTTCAAATAATGTTTAGAGTGTAAAACTTCCAGCCTTATATCATAAAAAGTTATCCTTTCAAGTAAAAATAGGAACCTAAAAGGGGAATATAGGCCTACCATACAGTTTCCTTGGTTTTGCAAATTGTGTATGTAAATACACAATTGATTGTTTCCTTGAGTTTTGAACTGTTTGCTACCATGGACCTGAACAGGGGAAAAAAGGAAAAAAAATTTAATTTTTTAAAGTTTTTTGCGATTTTGACCTTGAAGATGAAGTTTTTTTTTGATTTTATATATTAACAATTTTTGTTCTTTATGACAAGAGCTACAACTTTGCCTCAGAGAGTATATCAAAATTTCAAACGGTTTGCAAAATATGAGCTTGAGGAAATGATCATTTTTTTTGCAAAAATGACATCGAGGCCCCACATCTTTGAGGGCCCATAAAAAAAACCTGGAGGACTTTGGGCAAAACTGGGAGACAGGGGTCTTTTTTTTTGGTCTTTTATGACGTAGTGGTGTCCGTATATGGTTATTTTGCCATGACTTAAAAAATTACACAGTGTGTTCTTTATTAATCTTTTCGTTAATTGACTGCTCCATCGGAAAAATTGAAGGAACTTTAAAAATTAAACAAGGAAAAGTTCCCTGTACGTTTTGATTGAAACTAACGCACCTAGAATGAACAAAGAGTGTTTATATGTTTGTTTGAGCGAAAGCTATAGCTGCCTCCCCTATGCAGCGATCTGGTTGGTAAAAAAGGGTGTAGATTTTTTGAATCAATATAAGTATTTATTATAGCGTAACTTATTACATTTATTAATTGAATAATTTAATTAGACAGTTGGGCGACGTACCTCCCATAAAATGTAAAAATGTATTATCGTAATATATTGAAAATGTTTTTATCGTGTACCTAGGGAACTAAATTATTTAAAGTCTACAAAAATGTTACGCTGAGAATAACGTCGTTTTCGAGTTATAAATTGGTCATACTATTACTTACAAGTATTTACTTTACCTTTTGAAGATGGGCGTAGAAGAGAGGTACACCGAGAATACTTAGTGAGAGGGTATAATACGGGATACAAAATCTGGAATATCCAATGACATATTGATCCTGTTTTTACCACAGTATATTCAATAAAACTTTATTTTTTAATTTTTTTTCACTTAATGTTTAACTAAATATTAATTTCTCACATCAACTCGCTATTTTCGATTTCACTTTTAAACAAAAACTTTTCAATAAATTCGTCATACAGTTTATCCTTTTCTTTAAGTTGATTCTCCTGTGCAATTTCATCTAAAATAACCAATAATTCTTGCTCATTTTCCTCCATCTCTTCAGACATTACGTCCCGCAACGTTTCTGATAAACGTTGAAACTCCAGCATAAACGTCAAATACAAATTATCAAATTCGGTTACATTTTTACCGGTGGAATAGAAATCATTCGATATTAAATCGAATTCGAATTTAGGAATCTGTGGCTGTAGCTGCAAGCGTAATCGTTGAATTTGTACGCTCTTGTAGCGAAACTGACGCAAGAGGTTTCTCTGTTTAGAGTAGTTGCGGGGACCCTTGAAGTTTTCTTCCACCATGCGTATATATTCTGTTGTAATGGGTTCGATGGCACCTTGTAGAAGAGGAGTCATGGATTTAGTTAAATTTCGATAGACTTGCATGGTAACGTTGAGTGCTTGTTCTGTAGTCTTTGAGACTAAAATTTCAACTTTTTCAATAAATTCTTTATAGTTTTTTTCGTTTATGGATGTCGTAAGTATTGTTGTTTTTGTTGTTGTTTCTATTTCTGCAAACACTATTATGGACAGCTAAGATCATCATATGTACATATATTCTAGTTAAATTATAAAGTATTTAAACGTATCACACACTTACTTGGAGTATCATAAAGAACGATATCAATTTCATCTTAAAAGTTTTTCTTGCTGCGGCTTTTTTATTGTTGTTCTTGATTATTTAAGCTTTTATCGGGTAGGATGTTTCATTGTCTTGCAAATGCGTCCAAGTTCTTCTAGTTATGAGGTAAGACTAAATTCATGTTTTACATTTATAAGACAATTATGTCCATCCTGTCCTGTCTTTCATTCGCAATTTGCTGTTCTTTGACTAGAAATTTAAAAAAAAAAAAACTTAAAGCAATATAATTTTAACAGTGTTTCCAAAACTGTAAGAGATATTTACCTAAATGTATGAGACTAAAGGTATTACAACTGAAAATATTCTGAGTTGCTTCTTATTAATTTAAAGAAATCTTCACGAAATTTTTAATTGAATCAAATAGAATATTTAAAAGCCATAAAACTACGCAAAAAGTTTTATTTACACATAAACCACACAAAAGTGTATCGTACATATGTACATAGATTTGTTAGGGTAAGAAGGGTTTTGACAGTAATGGCACATCCACTCGGCGACCCGGAGGGTCCATTATGATTGCCTTTAGCTAAAGTAAAAGGAAAAGAGAGACTTATGTGAGTCCTGCTACCTATTACTCAGTCACACGATTTTCTTGATGAAGCCGATTACATCTTCGAGTTTACACCGCGTGATGTCGTAAAGTCTTCTACCTCCAACCATCTAAGTCTGCGGCCTTGTAATACCGGACTGTGGTACACAATTTGATCTTTCCACTCTTCGTCCTTGCACATCTTACAGAAGTATGATGTATCGGTAACGCAACTACTGGCTCAAAACCAGAAGTAGCTTAGTCTTTACAGCGTCAAGTATGGGCCAAATTTTTTGTGAGACTCTGCAGTCCTCGATAACTAGCAAATCAGATAGATGCCTATAGTAGTAACTACTTGGTGGCTTCAACGTTTCTATTCTAGCGCAATCTAAACATATACTTGTCCGCCAGCTTATCAATAGGCCTTTTGGACTCGCATATAAGCCTTGATTTACCCTTTAACTTCCAGATGCTAAGCAGTCTTCCCTTTTCGGGAATAAACCTAAGAGTATTCGACTGAAATCTAACTCAGTCCGTTAGCCCAGGGGTTAATGGAAGTGGTCCTTCGAGTCCAACCTCGAGCAGAGTCTTTGTTCGTCCTACTTAACAACACCAACTCTGCTTTAAAAAGTCTAAGAAACTCCTCGCCGTCATTCCGACCACAAATGATATCCAAAACTGCTTGCGGTGTATTTCTCCTTGCACCTATGATTCCAATCGAATCAAATATCTGGACCGTGGCAAGAGTTTTCCTATGAGCCTACGTTCTCAATGCTAACCACAACCGATCTGTAAATCCAATTTACCACTTTTGGTCGTAGTCCCTATGAAGGTTTTGCAGGCATAATAGGCATTTAGTCCCTTTTTGAGCAGTTTACTATCTTGATAGATTCCTAGGTAGTTAGTTTTATTTGCTAGATTTAAAGCTAGATTTGATTTTAGGTGGCTTGAACCCTGTCAGCATGTTATCTGTATATGTCACTATTTTCCTCCAACGCATTTCGAATTAACGCAAAATTATGTAAACCACTAACAACCACAATAGTGGTGATAAAACAACACCCTACGGCGTTCTTTTGGTAACTAGCCTTCTCAAACAGCCACCTCCCATATCCGGGTTGAAAATTTTGCTGCTAAGCTAGTGATTCCCTAATTCCAGTTTAACATTGTTGAAATCTCCCTCAACATCTAAGAGCGACGCTAACGTATATTCCTTATTCTGTAAACCGCTTTATATATCTATTATATTGCAACACACTCTCAACCGCTTTAACTAGGGCAAATGCAAGTAATTCATTTATTGAAATAATTCAATGATACCAAGATGCTAAAAGTCACAGTTCAATCGCCATGGTATGCAACTAACGAAGCAATTCGTAAATTCAAACAGTGAAAGAAGCAATTAATTCCAACAGTGAAAAATGTTTGAATATAGTAAGACTACTTTTACACTCTGCAATAAACGTCGCAACTTTCTCATGCAACTTTTTTCTTGTTAGTAAGAGGGGCTGGGAGGCAAGCGGGGTTGAAAAATTTGCATGACAAAGGCTGACGAGGCATTTTTTGTGTTTTGTTTTGTTTTGTTTTATTTTCATTTTATTTTTTTAAAGTATTGTCTACTTTTTGACTAAAGAAAAAACGACAAATTGTATTTTTTGTTTTTATATAAAAAATTTATTTCCAAATTAATTTAAGATATGTATATAAAAATTTAATTTTAAACTAAAATGTCAAGAGAACATGGGCGATACTCTTAGTTTCGGACCCCTTTAAATTTGTATGTAGAGTATGGTATTTCTCGACTTTTTTAGGGCGGAATGACGTAATATGCGTGCCATTGGAAAGGTAGTTAAAAGTATTATCCAATTAAAATGAAATTAATAAAAATAAATCAGCCAAGTGCGAGTCAGGCTCACGCACGTATGATTTCGAACTATATTCAGTTCAACTTTAAAAATTCAAGTCTATATTTTTTCACGTCTTATGAGGCACCTTCTAATTTGAAATTTTTTTTTCTACTAGAGCATAGTTCTAAATACCCAGTGTAAATAGCAAGTGTCTGCATACAAGGTTTAGAAGAGAAAGTCAAATTCCGCAACTTTGAGACATTAAGGGAACAGCCCATTATTATTAAATTTATTTTCGTTTCTTGTTGTTACAGTAGAATTTATTAAATATAATATATGTAAATTTTAAGTGTCAATGTAATGTTATATATGTAAAAATATATAATATATATATATATATATATAATATATTCAAAAATGTAATATATGTAAAATCGAGTCATTATCGAAACAATCATTAATTTTTGGTTTTGTTATTTGTTCTAAGGGACAAATTTGTACATAATTTGCATAGGTGTAAAGTGTCTACCAGTTCCGGTTTAAAAAATAGGCTACAACTATTCGAAAATATTTGCTACTCTCGTAAAACCCTTCATTTTAATTTTTTATATTTTTGCCATCAATTTACACACTCTCTATATACTCGCGTTTAAAAAATAAAAGTCATATTCGCGAAAAATGCATCACTATCGGAATACTCTTTATATTTTAGTAATTATTGTTATAGCTTTATATGAAAATAATAGGACCCTACCTATTGCGGTAAAAAAGGCAAACAATTTGTAATTTACAATTAAGATATATCTTTGAAATGTTAATTTAATACAACAAATAAAGAATTTTATCTATCTATCTATCTATCTATCTATCTATCTATCTATCAATCTATCTATCTATCTATAAATTTTAATTTTATTCCTCCTACTGATTAAGAAATAAACACACATACGTGAAAAACGCGTCTGTTTCAGAACACCCTAAAAGTTTTAGTAGGCGTTGCTATAGCGGCCACAGTTATACCTTTATACCTTTTATGGAAATTTCAAGAGTCTACCTATTCCTATATATTCCAGTGATACTCATATTATTTCATTATCTCATTGCATTAAATAGTTAATACACAACTTTACTTAGAAACTGTAGGGGTCCGTAACTCCGAAAATAATTAAAATTAATTTTATATATATATATATATATATATATATATATATATATATATATATATATATATATATATATATATATGTGTGTGTGTGTGTGTATTAGTACATATGCATAAACATATTATATTAAGAATATTTCCATATACATTTATTTTAAATTTGTATCTATAAGAATGTTTAATCGCTTAATCATAATAAAATACGTTTAGTTGAGAATACAGTTTTTTGTTTATTTATTAATAAAACAGAAAAGCTTAAAAAAACAAACTTTCAAAAATAAATATTTTGAAAAAATTCAAATGTAAAAGAAAACAGGGTTTCGAAGCAACTTTTAAAAAGAATAAGAAAAAAACTCGGCGTTTGTTGCAAGGTGTAAATACGGTCTAAGTAATCATGCAACCCTGTTGTTACTTTATTAGACGACACTGATGAAATAGCAAGACTAAAGAGATGTCATATTTTTGATCTTTCATTCAGGAAATGGAAAATTTAAAAATCTTTTATTTTCCTTCGCAGATGCACTCAAAAGTACCTCTGCTTTGCTTCTGTGAAATTTCATAAAGTATATCTTCAGTGGTTCATGAAATACCGAATTAAGTCCAAAATAAATCGCTTTCAAACCACTCTGCACAGTGCAACAGTACGAAATGCCGGACTTGACAGTATAGGTTTTTTTTTCTACTACCAAAGGGTACTAAAACCCTATTGGTGAAATTGGTGACCAATTTTTATTTATAGGTCTCAAAAATTCAAAATATTAATAGTATTTATCAGGGACCGTAACGGTTATAAGTGATATTAAATAAGTTCTTTAATAACCGTTATTTTGCGGCTTAAATGAAAAAAGTCCACCTTAAAAAGTTATTTTTGAACGTCAAAATAAAAGGCCGGATGAAACTACTTAAAAAGAAGTTTTATTTAGCCGGCATAAAATTAAAGTCATTTGAGGAGTTTTATTTTTTCCGGCAGGAAATAAAACTCATTGAAGGAGATTTATTTTTTCCGTCAGGAATTAAAGCTCATTTAATGTAAAAATCATGGATATATATCCAGTTCGGATAATTAAATAAGATATTATTATAAAAAAATTTATATTATGCTTATATGAGTTATTCATTACAAAAAGAATCAAAATATTTGATGATTATATATAAAAATCCTTTTACCGTAGCAAGAGTTGAACCGACAATCTTACGTTTGCGAGACTGCGGCGCATGGTCTGCTCCGCCGTTACGAACAACGTTTGTGATATTTATGAATGTTTTATGCAAAAAACTACAATATCCGTATTTGTGCAAGTTAGCTGTGATTGTTCAGTGTGTTAATCAGCTTAATCAGCTCGTCAATACGAATCTTTTGGTATATTACACTATAGGTGTTCCATGACTCTAACATGGAGATTTTTTGAGGTCACATTTTTAAAAATAACTGTTATTTGCGGTGCCTGGTATTTATTTAACGAATACTCAGCCAC
Source organism: Phasia obesa (assembly GCA_949628195.1). Lineage (NCBI taxonomy): Eukaryota > Metazoa > Arthropoda > Insecta > Diptera > Tachinidae > Phasia > Phasia obesa. The sequence continues at coordinate 80,130,379 of OX451219.1, read as the reverse complement.
ATTAATGCCAAACAAAGTTAAGCGGTATCGATTACTATGAATGAGATAACACCATTTTTAAAGGGCCTTTTGAATTTTAAAATCTTCCGGGGACCATAAACAGATATTGCTCACCAATTTCGAGTTGTACTACCCTTTGGTAATAAAATCGAGGCTATACTGTCAAGTCCGTGTATTTTGGTGAAAAGTTTTTTTTTGGTTGCGCTGTGTTATTTTTATTATTATTTCATTATGACTTAACACTTAAATTAATTAAAATAATAATAAAAATGTTATTATTTTTTGTTAACCAGAAGACATTTGATCTATTTCTATAGTTGCACTTATATATATTCAATGCTAAATGTCATTTTAATGATTAATTAAATTTGCTTATTATCCTACATACATATGTATATGCATGTATTGATAGATTTCAATTTAAATAAGAAGCAAAAAAAAATTGTTTGAATAGAAACATAATTAAAAATAAAAACTACATTTCAGATACATAGATACGAAGAATGCAGGGGGAATATCAAAGCTAGTTGGTCTGCTGCTTCATTCCCAGGTGTGCCTACGAGTCTCTCAAAACACATTAATGTTACCTCATAAACCGAGACACATGTGTTAAGTTTTAAAACATATTCCAGCACTAGTTTGAAGTACATGTTCCTGCCTCATACGTTTTATATAGTCGACTAGTTGTTAAGTGCAATCAGAACCTTTTTTCCGAAGAGCAACTTCGAGAAAGAGATCAACTTCGTGAGGTTCTCCAAGAAGTCGGCCAACAACCTCTCCATTGTCTTCAATAGAAAAGATGTCAGTCTTACTGGCCTGAAGAACTTGGCTTCCGTTTAGTCCCTTTTACGGAAAAAACTACGTACTCTAGGCGTGCTATGAATATTGCCCTAATCCGTTTAAAAAAAGTGTTTATACCCCACTGTAATAATGTATGGAAAATTCCATCCATTTCAGCCACTTTAAATTTTCTTTATTATTTATTTATTTTATTTTATTCATAATAAATATATGGCATACATTGCATTATAATATTTGTAATTTAAACTTAAATTCATCCTTAGTGTTAATAAATAATAAAAATGGTGCACTTCCTACACCATTTATTGTTATTATCATTTTAGCCTCAGTCAGTCTTTCCTCACCAGCCCCTCTACTAACAGAGTCCATGTGTCAATAGCACTGAATCTTCCAGGAAAATTAACCTGATGTCTCAGTCATTTGACCATCGCTTTTGCGAATGAGCCCAATTATGGAGACAGGTTCTTAAGATATTATGTATATTCTGCATTCTACATACTTCAGATGTATTCCTCATATTAGAGCAGAATTCCTCCACGTACTTTGTTTGCGAAGACGTATCGTTCTCTTCAATTCTTTTTTCCCTTATCGTCCCTTATCGTCCTTATAATCGTCCTATGAGTTAGAATCTCTCTCCGCCATGTACTGATTTAAGGCCTTTCTTGTATCATTTTTCGTGGACTCAAGTTCTCCCTTCCACCAGGGTGACGGATCTTTTTCATCCACTACTGGCAAGGGACAAGTATATTCGAAAGCAAGCTAACCGAGGAGTTTAAAAGGTCCCCAGTACGCTTGATTTCGCCCGCCTGCTTCTGAAAATTATTTACTTAAGCCCACAGGGCTAGGTGCGTCCAATTCATCCACATTTACCTCCATAGTCGCAGGACATCATAGACTGTTACCATAGTTATCATAGAAATTACTTTGTCATTATCTTTCGATATCCTCCCTTTGCCAGTGGCAACTGAAGCTCATAAAGGGATTAACCCCTACACCTCTATTGAGGCTTCGACCACCGCTATCGGATGGTTCCGGTTCAACGCCATAGGAGAACATTCACTTCTGTATTCTTCCATAGGCCAATTAAGAATTTCTTGAGGAATTAACCTTTGCGCCTCTTGTGAGGCTTCCTGGTTAATCCCTTTCTGATTCCCACAGTCATGTTTTTTGTATTTATTTTTATTAATTTTATTCCCATTATTATTGGAGAAAACGATGTCCACCCACACAGAGCACCTTATGCCATGGTAGGTCTACATTGATTTTTTATAGAACCAGTTTCGCAAGGAAACTGTCCCGCTGAACGCCTGACCTCCACAGAGAGCAGGTGCATAGCAGCTCAACCGCCCCACGAAACTGGCCTAAGAGAGAGTCTTCTCTCTCCGCTCGACTTATTTAGCCAGACCTATAGCAGAGACATAACCTACTAGAAGTCCGTTTCCAGCCACCACCACTTAGAGGTATAAGACTGAACTTCCGACAGTGCACAAAGCCAACCTTAGCACCTGCCAGCAAACGGCCGCTGCTTGTGTCTATTATTTCTTTTCCTCTTTATTATATTAGAACTTAAGCCTAATTTATTTTTTGTAAATGTTTATTGGATGAAATTTTTTATGATGTTATTTTCGTCGTTTTTGTCAAAACATAAATTTCTCTTATAAATTATTTTACTTAAAATAACAAAGACGTCAGAAAACACTGAAATTTTTTTCTCCCCATTGAACAAAAACTAAAACTCTTTTTTTATTTATTTAATGAGTTATCGCAAGCTGATTGCATGGTCAGTGGAAACGTTTCTTCTGTTATCGGCTGATTTTTTTTTACTCCGCAAATTTTCTGTTTAAGTTTGTTAATAAGATTTTTACTTAGGTTATAAGGCTGACGCCATTTACAACTTGCGCCAACGTCCATATAGACCAAAATTTAAAATTATAATTTCTTTTAGCATTTCCTCTTCCTTCCTCATACCCCCATTTTTTTTAAGACAACGATATCTCTGCGAAGCTTTTTGCTTGTCTGCAGAAAACACCCAGAGTCTTTGGCGGGAATCGAACCCGCAACCTCCAGATTAATAGAATAACTCGATACCAATCAGTCTATCGAGGCACTCCAATATTTTCATAGGTTCTAAAGAAATAAGGCCAAAATATTAAGTAAAGCAGGGCATTTACATAAGAAATTACGGCTAGCTTCAGCAGTTTCGCTTTTCTTGACAATTTATCCGCTTTCTCATCTGAATATTTTAGTGACCAGACTCCCAGACTCCCAGACTATTATTATGCTCTTCAGCCTCTAATATCGGAGATTCATATTTTTAAAATTAATATTACTCTTGTCACTGCAGCTATCGCTTAAATCTCCGTTTGAAAGATACTACAATTCTTCCTTAATCTGTAAGAAGAACAAGGGTTAAATAATCCATTGTATTTTGAGCGCCACGTTCCTAAGCCAACAGGGGAGACAGATGAGTTTTTATAGAACCGAATCCCTTCACTCGCATTAATACCATCTACAAAATGATTGGTTTTTAGATTGGGTCAGAACATTAGAGGGCATTAGCTGGACTCAAACAAGCCAAGTGGCTCAATTCGCAGTCTCGAGGAATCCTAAAGATTTTTGATGCTGAATAAAAAAATTTCAAATAATGGGCTTATTTACCGGCCACTATGATCTTATATCCAACCAGTTCAATTAAGGAAATTTTATTCTGCAAAACGCAGAATTAGATTTCTGAGCGCTAGCTCTATGAATGTCCTGATTATGGGTCTCTGGGTTTAATTCTGCGAAACGCAGAACTAGACCTTTGAGCACTAGCTCCATGAATGTCCGGATTTTGGGTCTCTGGGTAGGACTCAGCACGTAGCCGGGATTCATTGACTCTGAAAAATGTATGCATATGGACTTGCACTGAATTAGATAATTGGGTTTATTCTACTAAGACTGCACTAAAGATCTAATGTGTGGGGTGTATTTCGCCACAATAGTAACAATAATAATAACATCGTCAAATATTAGATATCTCCCCGTGTTTTCCCCGTGATTACAATAATCTCAATGCTGCATATTTCAAAGGCTTTGTCTATGTGCTCTTGGGGAAAATAGGCGCACCATACACTAAGGTTCCTGGAACCTGAATCTGAACGAAATGGTCTGTGATATCACGGGTCCTCTTCGAGGTCCGACTAGTGCACTTGGTAGTTGTGGTTTAAGAATGGTTTATGTGGAGAAGTTGCACGGTCGATCAAGTATGCTGTTGCACTTTCAACAGAGTTGGATAGTCTCCAACCCATGAGTAAGAGGTTATAATATGAGATCTAGGGTTGCCTTTTAGGCTTGTCATGTTATATAAGTTGCAACTTATTGTGACTGTATCACACATAATTGCGATATCGGTGGCCTTGTAGCCATCGTATCGCGGTGTGTTGCTATACTACACAATGGGTGCGCTAGTCTACGCTTTTATTTCACTCATTGGTAAGACCAGCATCGGATAAGAACCAACGGCTAGGTGCCGACGTTAATCTTGATCACATCTTCCCGTGAATAGACTCACGCAATTAAAAGCGTTCGAGACTATAGAACACTTACTGGTAATAATAATAATGATAATCTGCGACCGCAACGAAAACAAAAATACCCATTACTTTTTAGTAGTTACCTTTAATTACTGCTTTTCGAACTTTGAAAAATACCTAAAGATCTAAACAATAAAAAATTGTGCAGCAATTAAAGATTTTAATAAGTTTCCGATTCAAATTTAATTAAATAATTCATTGATTGCATCTGGATGGTCATTAAAAATGTTTTTCCTGTTTTATTTCAATTTTAAGACAGTCGCTTCCATAAAAACCGTTATAAATGTACATACATACATACATACATACATACATACATACATACATACATACATACATACATATGTATATATTTAATAAATAAGAATGAATCATGGATAACACGGCCGGCTGACGCATTCGCTTCTATGAAAAATGCTAAATTTTATTTGAAGCAGTCAGGCAGTTCAGCTTATAACGATCAGTTCAGACAACAAATAAAAAACATACATACAATACAAAAAATAAACATAAACAAACAGAAAAACCTAACGTGTGCTTAAAACATACAAGAAATAAATATAATAGAATATAAAATGTATCAAATGTGAAATGTGGCTTCTCATACCGATTTTACTCTATAGCCTCGTTTTTTTCTCCGTGCGTCACGTTTACAGTTATTGGCATAGAAAGGGGTTCCCCAATGAAAAGTCCAGTTTGACTTGGCCCTTTCTTAAGCAAATTTATAAACGAGAGTTTCATTATGTCGATGCCGTTTGTGAGGCTTATAAAGCCGGAAAGGAACGTTGTTTAGGTATATATTTTTTATTTCATCCCACTCTTTTGATAAGAGATCTTTCATTGGCCCAAGACATCATGGATAATCCGTCTGGCCATTTTAATGATTCTAAATGGGATAATGTGCGGGGCTATCGTAAATTTAATACAATGGAAAAAATATCACCAATATTTAGTGCTGCTCGTTTAAGGGACGTATTTGGTTCAGTGGAAAAAGTCGGAGATATTGCGGTAAATCATTTAAATGTTACCATTACTTCAGCAAAATGTAATCCATCACTTGAAATTGATATGCCGCAATTGTTGAGAACGTAAGTAATCAAATGAAATTAAATTCTTGCATCTTTTAAACTGAATACTTTTTCATGATGATAAGAAACTGCTTCTGTATGCGAATGTTTTTTTTAGTTTTGTTTTTAAATTAATATTGCTTTGCGCTAATGAAGAAAAATAATCTTTTTAGTTATTCTGCGAATATTATCGCCAACTTAATCTATGGTCTACAGATTGATCTTTTCAAGCAAACAGATTCAGTATTTCAACAATATTTAAATAATTCTGTACGTCCATCAGTTGTTAACTCATAGTAAGTAATTTTATTTAAATGTTTATACACACATATGTATTTATTTTAATATTTGAAAATAAATAAATGAATTGAAAATAAATAAATAAATCAAATTAATCACATCAAAGTGCGTGCAGGATAATTAAATTAAGAAAAAAAAAATATATAAATAAATTTTACAAAAAACAACCGACTTCAAAACAGACAGACGGGCATCGAATCATTTAACTTAAAACTACTGAAAGCATGAAAAGAAAGGAAAAGAGATATAAAATGTGCTTCAAAATATGGGTTTTTCAATTTTATGGTTTTAAGACTTACGTAAATAAAAAATGTTTATAAAAGATAAAATTAAGCACATACCACAACACCTTGTTCATACTCTTTGTCAATTTCTAGAGTCAGCCTATTACGACTCGAAAGATAAGCCAATATGCGTGAAAATAACCTCTTATATGGGAAGAGATACATATTTTTTCTTTTAAGACAAAACTATCTATGAAGCTCCTTGCTTGTCTGTAAAAAACACCCAGTCTTTGGTAGGAGTCGGACCTGTAACCAACAGACTTGAACACATTCGTACTTCCCCTCTCTTAGATGCAGAAGCATAATTTTTTATTTTTAGATTTCTCATTTATAAAAAATAAAAGTTCAATTGACATTTACTTAATTGAATGCTGCTTGTCATTTAAATGCCTCGATAGACTGACTGCGCTAGTCTATCATGGTTTTGGTTTGGCACAAGAACAATTTTATGTTCTCTGCAACAATATATGGTTGCGATAAAACACTTATTGTTATTTTAATCATTTCTATGGTCAGAGCAAACAAGTTTTTGTTACTTTTTGCTCATTAAATGTTTACTACACCAAAATGATTACTACAGTTAGTTGGTTTAAATTATAATTTTTTCAAACCCAAACCAAAGTTTTATTAGTGTTCTAAAATAATATTGTATTTATAACCATAACATTATTATTAGTAAACAAAATATGACAAATTTGCTTTATGTAACCACACTATGACCAAAAACAAACAAGTAATGTTTGGTTTTTTTTAAATTTTGTTTTTAGTTTTTTTTTAATATTAGAATCTAATTTTACGGGTTTTATCTTTCAAAAAATAATAATTTATGATCGGGATAAGTGTGCGTTTAATTATATTTATTTATTTTTTAAATTCATATAATTTATTTGTTTTTTTAAACAAATTACATAAAACTTAATATACTGTTGTCATACCTTTCGGTGAAGACCGTAGTCGGTTTCAACAGGCCGTGACGACTGTCTTCACCGAAAGGTATGGCAACAGTATTTTATTTACTGGCGGAACAAATCCAATCATTTTAATTCCATAAATTAATATATTTGTTTGATTTGTCTCATAATAAAATTTAGTATTTTATTTTTAAGTTATACAATAATATGGATCTAGCATAACAATATTATAGTTATGTTAATAATTATAATATGGTTTGACTACATCCATGTAATTCAATCATAATAAGTTGCACTTATGGTTACCTCAACCATGTTATTTTTTTTTTTTTGTTTATGGGTTCGATTCCCAAAAAAATGAAGACAAAATTTAAAAAATCAAAAAATACATTTTTTAATGCTTAGCAAAATTAGAAAAACAATAAAATCCTTGTAAAAAACATTTTTTCTTAGTTTTTGCTACGGAAAGCCTTTTAAAAGGCATTAAATTGAAGGCCTTCTAGCAGAAAAATTTCAAAAGACCTGAACATTTTGCCGGCAGAAGCGAGAGTGTAAGGCCTGTTCCGCAATGACAACCTGTGAGGTATGATAATAGAATAGGAGGTCTTGTTCCTCCAAAAGCAGGAGTAAAGGGGCCTTCATTCTCCCTGTTTGAGCACCACTGTTGTAAATCAATGAGTTTCCAAGATTTCCAACAAATCAAGTAAAAGAGAAGAAGTGCAAAACTCAGTGATTGAAATGTTTAAGAGTCTTGTCATAAAAGAAATCTTCAATATCAGCCCTTTTTTTATCACCTGAAAATATTTATAAAATAAGGATAGGGCAGTTAAACTTACAACATCCTTTGCATTAGTTATCTTTTATAATTATAACATTTGTTAAAACAACAAATGCATGAAAAAAAATTATCAAACTATATGTACAACTATTAAAATTATAAGCAATTTTCAAAACCATTCGCTTGTTCAAAATAAAGTTGCTATTAGCATCGTGTTATCCTATACTTATACGGGTAAAAGGGAGAGTCTCCCATTTCATGAGAGTTCATGTCATATTCTCCAAAGTTGGAAGTTAATATTTTTTTTATAAACAGATAAAATCGAAAAACGTCTTTTATAAACTCGAATAACTTTTAATTTTATGTTTTTAGCAGATGGCGAAAATAAACAAATCGAAACGTTTGCTTTCGTTTTATTTTTTTTTCCAGTGAGTAAAACAAAGCAGTAGCAATGAGAACTATTCTGTCAAATAGTTTTATATTGATTTTGGTATATAAATTTAAACATAGTTAGCTATAAAAGAAAACAATGAGGAGAACAAAACAAAAACGTTTTGAAAAAGAAACTTTTCGCAAACGTTTGCAAAATGATTTTAAATATGTAAAAGTATACGACGTTTATTTTTGAGAGATAATGAAAGACAGTTTGTAAGTTTTTTGGTTTTATTGTTGTTTATTATACCACAATATCATAAAAATAAAACCGAAATAAAAAGAATTCAAAATATTAAAATCAGCATTCAAAAATCGAACAGACTAAGTGAGTTCCCAAAAAACAAAAAAATTTTCTGCTTTAGTTTCCTTCGCAATTGTACAGTGGTAATGGTTTATCAAAGCAATCAGATGAGTAAAAACGCAATTGTTTTGTTTGCGAATTTTGCATTTATTTTTGGTTTTGCTCATAAAAAAGGTTTGTTTGTTTTCATAAACGGGTTATTAATATATTTCCGGTTTAAAAGACAAATTCTTCAAAATCAATTCTGATATGCGACACCCATTAATTTTTATCTTTATTTTTGTTACAGCGCAAAGTGTATATACACATTCTGTGCGCACTTCCAGCGTCTGTCTATAACGTTTCAAAAGATAAGGACTTATAAATCATCCTTATAGGGCATCCATTAATATTTCGTATAATATTTTTATTTTTTTATTTCATATAATAACGGACACAGTAACGTAAACTCCCTTCTGTCTACAGTGGTTCAAAAAAATTAAACCACATATATACATATTAAATTACGTCACCCAAGCAGGCACCATATATTTTTGTTGGTATTGGGAGCTATAGTAAACCAAACTTTGTCAAAATTTGATTGCCTGCTCTGAACAACTTAAAGATAAGATTTAATCAGATTCCAAAATCGGCTTAAAAACGATAGAATTTTTAAAAGTAACAAAGAATTTTAAGTTAAAAAAATATTTAAATTTATTTTTTCTAGTACGTATAATCGCATACCAAAAAAATCCTCACTCAACTACCGCTTGCGTGATATCATCCGGGAAAATGTCGAAGAACGTGAGGGAGGTGGAGTAATACGCGAGGATATTCTACAGGCTCTAGTTAAATTTCGTAATGGCAATGACATTGAATGTAAAGATACATTTAATTGGCGCATTGATAATCTATGTGACAGAGAAAAACTGTTGTCAGTTAATAAATTGGCGGATATTACTGAACATCTATTGGAAAATGGAATGGCAGCGATGGCATCAACAGGCGTATTTGCATTGTACGAGATTTTGCAACAGCCACAGCTAAAGACGAAAATTTTAGATGAAATTAATACTCACTTGCAAATAAACGACAAACAACCACAATTGTCCTATGAAAGTTTAAAACAACTGAAACTAATGGATTTGTGTATACAAGGTATGAGATTAAATAAATTATATTTTAATTAGTTTTAGATACAGTTTTCATAAATCTTTAATTGATTCAATTAATTTTTTATCTAGATTATTATTCAGCTCTTTTTAAGTGAAGTATATAATTGAATCAATTAAATATTTATCTGAACCTACACGGAAAGGTAAACCATGGTTATGGTATAGTCACAGGAACCACATTATGTTCTCTATAAACAATATATGGTTGCGATGAAAAAATTTTAGTTGTTTGTAACATTTCTTTGGTCCCAAAAGTTTTGTTTAAAATTTTATCATTAAATGGTTACTACGTACAAAAAATTTAACTATTTAACGTTGAATCCACAACCAAAGTTTTTTCGTAGGTAACCAAAAGATTTTTAAAAATAAAAATTATTTGTTTGTTTATGTCATCGGAGTTTATTGGTTTGTGCTTTAAAAAAATAATATAAAAAGGTATAAACAATTGTTTCGGTAATTCCATTTAAAATTAAATATTTAATTATTTCTTTTTCGCTGTTGAATTGATACCCGCAATTCGAGTCCTCTCGAAGTGAGACTGTAATTTATTTTTAATTTTTAGACAAGAAAAATTAATAAAACATGGAAATCATGAAAATCAACAGGGATAATATTACTGATGCTGAAATGTTCGCAGATACAAAACAAAATTGGTCGGTGATGTAATATACCTGAGCTGAAGAAGGTGATAAGGATACAAACTTAACCGTTAAGACTGGCGTTGATGTTATTTCAATCACAGTTTAAAAGAATGCTTTAGGAGACAAAAAAACTTTACTATGTACTTGAATGAGTACATGAAAAAGGTGTTAGAAAAGAAATCCCCCGAAATTGATGTCTTCAAAAAGAATTCTTTACTAGTAAATCCATGAACTGCGATGGTATGGGCCATGTGCGAATGCCGTTAAATCGATGGCCAAAGTGTTCCCTCCCTTATATCCTTGAAACACGGTTTGGAAGAAGAAAAATGCTAATTAAATTTTTTATCTATGTTTTATTAATAAAATCATCTGTTTTTTATATAAAATCATTAATAAAAAATAATAAATAATTTTGTATTTTAAAATGTAAAAAAAACTGGCACTTCCTTTTCATATGACATTTCATATTTTTTAACCATACTATAATCGATAATTTGACCATAATATTATAATGTTCAACAATAATATGGTTTCACTACAACCATAATATGTTGCTCTTAGATTATGGTCACCTCAACCATGTTTTTTCTTTGTGTGTAACTACAACCTTTATTTGGCTTAAAAATTGATTTCGTTTCTGCTTTTTTAATAAAAATTTCTTTTCTTATTTAACAGAAACTCTGCGTAAATATCCAAATGTAGCTATTATTGAATGCTTTTGTCGCAAAGATTTCCCGATTCCAGATACTAAACATACTCTGAGAGAAGGGAAGTCCTTAATGATACCCATATTGGCCATACAAAGAGATGAGAAGTATTTTGAAGACCCATTATGCTTTAAGCCACAGCGATTTGTGAGTGACAGTAATGGCAATAGGGGTAATAGATTGCTTAGTTTAGGTCTGGGAGTTAAAACATGTTTAGGTACCCAATGACTTTCCTGAAGTGTTTCTTACTTAACTAACTTCAACTAAAATCTCTATAATATCATTTCAGCTCAAAACTTCTTTAAACTGGTAGTAAAGTGTATTTTAGTAAAGCTGTTCTTTAATTTTCATATGGAGCCGGTTGAAGCAGAAAAACTGGAAATCTGTTACAATAGAACGCCCTTCATACAATCGAAAGAGGGCTTTAAAGTTAAACTAAAAACAACGAAAATAAATTTTAGTTGATAAAATTTATATTTTGTATTAAAAATATTTACGACTTGATTCATTTTTTAAAGCAGTAAGGGTAGGTATTTGAAATAAAACGATTGATTTGTCTGGAATATTTTTATAAAAGAAATTTCAAAGGCCATAAAGTTTAGCCGAACAGTTATTTTATTTTAATTTTTTATTTAAACTTCTTATTTTTAGATATAATATCGTTACTTCTTATTTCTTAGTTGCAAAACAAAACACGCCGATAATAAGGCTGACTTCCAAAACTTATCAATACAAAGTTTGTACACAGTTGTGCTACCATATCTAATTCATGTACATGTGCAGAGTTCCGAAACCATGCATTAACTCTAAAACTAACGCACTGATTGCTCTTTTACTGCGTTATTTGTTGACGGCGCACAGGGGGGCCAAAAGCCTTGAGGCCTTAAAAATCCGCTTTCGTTTTTTAATCGGTGCTTCGCACTCCCAGGAATTTTACAAAAATTTATAAATTTTGTTTCAACATTGGCTATGTTTGGATAGGACAGGAGAGAGAAACGTTATAATTTTTAACTAATATTTCTTTTATTTGCATTTGATATAGGTTCTCCTTAAATGGTTTAAAAAAAAATTACTGGTAACGAATTAAGTTTAAATTACATAAACAAAAAAAGGATACCGCCTTTTTGGGGAAAATCCTGAAAAAACTGTATTTTTTACATTTTCCCAATTCAGAGACTTGTAACTTTTTAACGAAAATCGCTATCAGAACAAAACTTAAAACTTTTTTATCCAAATTTTATCAAAAATATGGATAAAATGCCAATCTCTTAAAATAATAATCCGATGAGTAATAAGTACACCACGTTAAAAATACTTATTTAAGGTCGGCCAATTAAAAAAAAAAATTGTAAGGTAATTTTCTCCCAAACTAAAAGAGATATCCTGCACACGTAAGTTCATTTTTTATAGTCATTTTCAAGGCATACTTGAATTTATAAAATCTTAACATTTAAGTTAAAAATAAACTTTTTATGAAAATGCCAAAAAATTATATGCCCGAGGTACCCAACTTAGAGGGCTCCACTACAGAGTACATTTTATTTCATCCTAACTGTCATGGGCGTCCAGACAATATTTTGCTCAATTTTGCTTTGAAAGTATTCCACACCAATTGAAAGACTCTTACTTTTATAGTGCTTCAGTTACGATTTATGTATTTAATTTATATAAAGGTATGGGTACCTTTCGATAAAATTCTAAAATTTATAAAAAATTCTAAATTCCAAAAATTATTGTAAACCTCTGCAATTGGTGTTTAAAATGTTTTAATAACAACGTAATTCCACAAAGTAAAAATACAAATTTTAGTCAACTGGCGCCATCTGTTGCGTAATAGTTTCTAAAATATCCCACTTTCAAAAATAATAAGGTTTGCGGTGAAAAAGTAACCATGTTGAAAAAAACCCATGTTGATAATATCCCAGTTTTAAACCGAAAATTTCAGTACCTTTCAGTACCGCAAATTGCGTTTTTCACTGCTTTTCCTCCAAATTCTCTTGGAAATAACGGAAAAAAGTATCCTATATTGGGATCGGGATACTAAGGTATCCAGTAATTTTTGCGTGATGAGAACACAAATGAAAAGCAGACAGACAGACAGATGTAAATGAGTTACTATTTTATTATATGTATGTATAGATTTAACATATTTCATTAGGCAGCCTTAACAACTGAAAACTTGCGCAAATTAGTTGTCCAACTTTAACCTCGTTTATTTCAGAACTATACTTTTTGAGTTAAAAACTTTAAAAGGCCATAACTTCACCAATTTCTTGGATTTTTTGCGTTCTATCCAGAATTTCGTACTTTAACAAAAAGCATCGGAAACTCAATTTCGACCCCTGGCAAAATAAGGTCCCTTTTAATAAGAATATTTTAGTTTATAATACATATTATAACAAAAGTGCATACATAAGTTTTCTTGATCGCTTTTGTTCTATTCCTCTCAAGTTTTACAGCTTCTACTATTTATTTTTCCTGATTAAATATTAAGAGATTATTTTTTTTTAAATAATGTATAATATTTCTACTAAAAAGGATGCCTCACCGATAATTAACAATATTTTTACCTAATTTTACCGCTACCTTAGTTTTATATGGTGTTAAAATTTTCGAATCGATGGGTTTCTCCAACGAATTAAATCCTTGAGCCACTGTACGGCACCTTAAGCTATCCATACACGAAATGTTGTTTACATATGACTTTTTACCTGTGTGACTAAGATCTCAAAATTGTTGTTTTAAAGAACACTTTTTTTTATTTGATCACAAACGCAATTACGTCTGACTTTTCACCATACAGACATCCAAGCCGTTCGGTTGCAAAATAACTTGCTGCCGCACTGAATTATTTTGTGTGCGCTACAGAATTACTGACGAGATATCCATTTTTAAGTTTTTTTTACTCTAAATGTAAAAGGAAAAAAATCCCCTACATCTAGGGGAAAATGCGAAATTCGTTATCTAACTAAATTAAAAACTAACTGTCAGATAAATTAATATATGTGTTATTTTTATCTGTTTTTATAAAAAAATTGTATACGTCTGACTTTAATAATATTCATTCGTTTATCAGTAAAACTATTATGGTAGATTTTTTTTGTTTTGTTATGGTCCTCCGCAATTCTGTATAATTTTAACTTTACCTTGTCAGTTAAGTTGAATAATTAACCAAATACTTAACAATTAAAATTAAAAAACAAAATTATCGAATATCGAAATTAAAACTTTTGCACTCATTTAAGCAGAAGACACAACTTTTGCCAGCAAATTTAGTTTATAGAATAATAAAAACGTGGTCTCAAATTATCCTGTTCTGCAAATAAATTAAATTAAAAATGTTATGTTTTAAGAAGGAGCTTCTTAGTATATTTCATATATTTTAACAGTGACGAAATAATTGAACATTTTGTTTTATTTTTTCATTAAAGAAAAGTTTAATTCTTTTTAACCATAGAAGTCCCCACGGTAGCCACCAAAACCGCCATAGCCGATACGGTAACTTCCGATATTATTAAAACCACCACGATATCCGCCGTAGTTACCGCGGCGATTGTAATGCCTACCGCCATAACCACCTTGGAAGCCACCGTAACTATTATAACCTCCATAGCCAAATTGACGAGCTTCACGATCACCAACATTTTCATGACCTTGAACATCTACATCGTATACAGATTGTGGCACATTCTCGAGATCGACAGCATTAGCAGCAATAGCGACCACAGTAGCCGACAAAATATAAAACATAAGGAAACGCATTTTATAAACGAGTATTTTCAAGTTGTTGTCAATAAAACACTTAAAGCTTTTTGCCTTTTTTTAATTTATTTCTGTTCCTAAAGTGAACTGAACACAAGAAAAATAATTTAGATTCTGTTTGTTTTGTAATCTTAGATGGCTCATTATATATGAAATTATAAGAACATTTTTTATTTTTTTTTTTTTTGTTAAAGTGATTTTCATCCATTCAACATTTTCCCATTATGTGTTTTCTATAGATATAATAAAATAGTAACTCATTTCCGTCTGTCTGTCTGCTTTTCTTTTACGTTCGCATCACGTAAAAACTAACAAAATTAACAAAATTTTGTGAGGAGGTACCTTAGCATCCTGATTCAAATATAGAATACTTTTTTCCGTAAGAGAAAGTGGAGAAAAAACAAATTCCAGTTTAAAGGTACTACAATTTTCGGTTTGAAGATGGGATATGTATTTTAAACACGGTTGCGTACCTTTTATTATTGAACTTATTAAACTAAAGGTGCCAAAAGGTGTTAAAATATTTTAAACCCCTTTTACAGAGCTTTGCAATAATTTTTAGAATTTCAGAATTTTTATAAATTGTAGAATTTTATCCAGGGATGGGTACCTTTATATAAAGTAAATATACAAACCATAATTGAAGCACTATAAAAGTAAGAGTCTTAAAATTGGTGTGAAATACTTTCAGAGTAAAATCGACACAAAATTGTCAGGACGCCCATGATGTGGCGGGCATAGCTAGTATTAAATAAAACTATTGAATGTTTGATAAACAAACTAAACGTTTTTTTGTTCAAACTCATGTGTACATAAAAACTTATACTAACAAAGTTTCACTCACTGATGCTTAAATGAATTGCTATCAAAATATCTGTTGCAATAAGTCGACTTAAGCAAAATTTATGTTTCTGGCATCTTTGTTATCCCCGTACTCCACAGTATCCATGTGCAAAGTTTGAATTTTTCAGGAAGATATAGCGAAATGACTTTCTGCTTATCTTTTTTCAATCGCATTTGAAAAAAATCTTAAGCAACTACAAGCTATTTTTCAAAATTATAAATACTTCTTTTACAACATAAGATAAGCTATTTAAAAAAAAAATTAATTTTAAAGTTTAAAATTGCTCCCCTACAAAACTTAAAAATCAGACTAAAGCACTTTTTTCTTATTGCCACAGATATATTTAATGATCAATTCGTGTGTTGGCTGGGATATTAATTAATACAAAATCTGCGAATAATATATATTTATTCGGCAAGCTGCATAGTCTCCTTTAAGATCAATAGATGTGTTTTTAGTTTTTGATTGAACTGCAAATAATTAAGTTTCTCACGGCCCAAATTAATGATCTCATCGTCTGACTCAAGTCTCTTGACTTGATTAAATATTTTTCATTTTAGAATTAAAAAAAAATTAGTAAAATTTAGATTTGTTGCTAAAACATCGATTTAGTATTGAAATTCCGATTTGCTAGTGAAATTACGATTTTTTGGTAAAGATAAGATTTTCTGCGTAATCTTCGGTTTTTTTGCTATTTCAGATTTTAAGTGGAATGTAAATCCCGACTTTGGTGACTTGTGTTAAAATTGTTTGCGAAAATCTCTATTTTTTGTAGTGTTTCGATTATTTGGGTGAAGTTTGAATTTATATTTTTAATTCTTGTTTTAATAAAATCTCTATTTGCTTGTGAATTGTGGACTCTTAATGGTGATTTACTGATTTGTGGTTGATTGATTTGTTTCGCGTTTTTCCAGATATCTCACCTCTTTATAAAAGTATAGATTTTTGGTTTTGATTTCTTTTGTGAAAGCTCAACAATTTAAATCTTGAATTTTTTCTCAAAAGCAAGTAGTTGTAATTTGTAATTAATTAGAAATTAAACATTTTCAATTAAAATTATTTAAAATGCGTAATTGAAAATATCAATTACAAATTACGAGTAATTGAAATTTTTTTTAATTACAATTATTGGTAATTGTAATTGAGAACACATTGTAATTAAACTGACAATTTGGGTTCTGTTAGAATATTAAGAAAAAAAAAAAAAAAATATTAAGATAAATGGCTCCATACCCAAAGGATAAAATCATATGTCTGTCTGAGCCCTATATATCTGAAACCCTAAAAACCAGACTTTTAGCATATTCACAAAAATTTTATTGATATAGGCGGCCATACCAACACAAATACTAAAACTTGAACACAGAGTGTCTTTTAAAATGTCTACGAAAAACAAAATTAATAAAAACGAAAGGGTGTTCTCTAGAAGTCGCGACGTTAAAGGCAGACACTAGACATACAATCACAGAGTATGCAGAACTTTGCTCCCTATAACAACAAGTACAAAAAATACTTTATTAACTAAAATAATATTTAAAGGGTGCCCCCACAGAACATATGATTTTGAAGTGCAGTTAAAATTTTTAAAAGCAAGTAATAAAAACATCAAATTAAAAGCTAAAGGTTGCCCCACAAAAGATGTGAAAAAATAAAATCTTCCACTTTTAAAATTAAATTGAAAAAAGTACGCGACCCTACGTGCGTGAGTTAGAATCGAACTTGACTGATTTATTTATTTAGAAGTATAAGTAAATTTGACCATCAGTTTGTCTTTCTGTATTGTATTTTTAAAAATATAACTTACACATTGAACAGGTGTTTTTATTTTTGTTTGAGGATTTTGGTTAACCAGTTTAAGAGATTTAATTTTAATTAATTATCTTAAACAAATCTTATTGCATTATAATCATTTGGTTTTAAAACAGTTGCAATGAAAGCTGATAAGTATTTAGATCGGTCAGATAGATGGCTTTGCATGTATGTCCACTAATCTCAATGACCTAATGTCCTCTGATTAATTTTTTCACTTTAGTTCAATTATTATTTAGTTATTTTTATTTATATTATGTGTTTAGTTATTTAGATATAAGTTTTATAGGAATGTAGATTTAAATACAACTACTTTGAAGTTGTTTTTACTAAATACATAGATTTTTTTCATTTAAGTTTAGTATTGAACATGAGATTATAGTTATTGAAATTTGTTTTTTTTGCATACTTTGAGACTTTATTTTTAACAGCTTTGCATAACGCTTATAATAGAAGCTTAAATAGATAAAAAATATTAAATCATATCAAGTATTTTAACAAAATTCAGTGAAAAACTTAAAATTCGATTGAAGTTTCTGAAATACTTAGGAACTCTTTACGGTGAAATATTATTAATTACTAGCTGTGCTCGCCACTTCGTCATCGTCCTTACAATATTTTGTTTGACTTTGTTTTGGAAGCAATCCACACCATATATACTTTATATACAGGGTCTCATGCCTACTAAAATTTAACGCGTTAAAGTATGCATATCGGTAAAATTGCATACTTTCACTGCTTTTTCTCCACTTCTCTTGGAAATGTGATATTTTTGCGGAAAAAAGAATTCCATACTTGAACCAAGCTTCTAAGTAACTCAGTAGATTTTATGTGATGCGAGTGCAGACAGACAGGAAAGAAGTTACTGTTTTATCATATGCATAGATAACTGAAAAATTATCCGCCAGATAAATAAAAAAATGGAAACTTATTTCCGAAGTGCTCTTGCCCAAACTATAGGTTGTGTCTTGCCTGAAACTGGAAGATAAGAACCTTTTAGCTCTAACCAGTGGGTGACTTATAGCCCCAAAGGGACAACAAGTCTCTGTGCCTAAATCGCAAGAAGAACGATTCTAAAATTATAAAAACTATTGTAAAGCTTTATAAAAGGTGTTTAAAATATTTTGATAACAAAGTAAAAATACAAATTTTATTCAATTGGCTATTTGACAGTAAGTAATAAATATTTTGTCAATTTTTGAAACAGCGCCATCTGTTGCGCAACCATCTTTAAAATATCCCGCTTACAAAATTTTGTTAAAATCAATCCAGTAGTTTTTACATGATGCGAGCACAAATGAAAAGCTGACTGACAGACGGAAATGAGTTACTATTTTATTATATGTATAGATATACATAGATGATTAGTGAACACGATAAAGGTAAAATTTCTCCTTAAAACGATGAAATAGTGATTGTTATAATAAATGAAGACCTGAACAACCCATCCTTAAGGTATTTGTCACCGTGATCATATTTAGAATATGTTTTATAGGAATTAAATTTATTCAACATTACTAAAGATCAACAGATGTGTGCCTTTTTAATTTATAAAATTTATAGTTTTGGTGGAATTCATTATTGAATTCGATCTTTTTCAATCCAGTAATTAACAGCATATAAATTAAAAAAAAAATCAATTTTTCTTTACGATTAATCATCTAATAGCACAAACTTAATCCTTACTTTCTTTATATGTAAAAATAAGTATAAAAAATTCATTAAAATTACCAGCACAACAAGTACGAAACTAATGTATCTGTACATAATTAGATAGAATATGATTAGCAATATGCCAAAAAAATGTACTTTTTAATTTTCAGACTATGTGTGCCGAATAATTTTTATTGCTTCGGGGGTAGTGTCAGCTACCTTAATTGGTAATTAAAGTGTCCCTCACTTGTCCTAACGGAAATTTAGGGTATCCATTAAAACTTTGATTTTTTAACTTTGTATGAATTTAACGCAGTATTTATGTTAACAGCTACAAAATCAATGTTTTTATTTTTTGCAAAGTTAGTGTGGGTAGTTACCTTCGATTTATCATTATTATTGTAGCATAAATACACTGAAAAAAAAAATGCCAACAAAAAAACTTGGAAGCAAGTTGGGCTATATGTTATGTCTTGCCATTCAACACAGTTGTTAATGATTTCAAGTTCTAAAATTCTACGGTGGTGCGTGACGATCGCATTTTTCGTTTACAAGAAAATTTGGAAAATGTTTAAAAAAAAAACGAAAAAATTGAAAGAAATTCGTTTTTTTTTCATCTTCATTCACATATAACTTTTAAAGTAGGAATGTAATTTTGAGCACCACCGCAGAATTTTAGATATTTTAGTTGTCAACAACTATGTTGAATTTCAAGGCATAATATTCAGCCCAATTTGTGTCGTACAAAAAACATTAAAGCCTATTTTCGGCAAATTTTATTCATTCATTCATAGTTAAGGTTTTTACATTTATAATGTTATTGTTTTTTATTGTTTTTCTTTGTATCAATGTTTTTGTTTAGAACATTTTTTACTGTTATTTAATCTGTTATTTAATCTCTTAGTATATACGAATAATTGATAAGATCATCTCTCTTAGTGTTATTAATAATATGTCCGTCTACTTTTTCTGCAAAGTTTGGTAGCTGAGTAAATTACAGACATGGGGAAATTCAATACATTTAAATTACAATTACAGGTAATGTGTAATTACTAATTAAAAGTAATTGTAATTACAATTACATGTAATTAGTAATTGCATGTGTAAATAATTATAAAATGTAAATAATATCCCCCAAGTCTGGTAAATTGAACAAATTACTCTCATAAAAAACTTTTGTACACAAAAGTACGTAAAAATCAGATCATCTTACTTTCAAGGATGTGCTGTATCAAATATTCGAATATTTAGAGTTCAAAGATATAAATAAAACATCGTTCTTGAATTTAGTTCCCCACAAATTTCAATTTGCTTTTAACACAGAAAAGCTTAACTTGCTTACTGTTTTAGCAGCTGCGAAAGATTCAATGTTAAAATGATATATCGATAGACCTGTAGATGAAAACTCATTCCACAGTAATGTCAATGTGGATAGAGTGTTTGCGATGGCGGAGAGGAACGAGGATATGGCACCTCATAAAGAAATAACACCAGATGTCAGCAAGTAAATAACTGAAATTTTATTCGGAAAACTAAAAATGTAGTTACGTACAAAATTTTAATGACGAATTTATATACATATTTTAATAAAAAGTTTGAAACTATAAAATATCTTATAGCTCTTCTCTTTCTCATTCGGTTATTTTTCAACCGATTTTCAAAAATTTTTTTAATGAAAAGATATTCAAATTACCTTTCAAATTGCTGAATATAGTTAGTACAAATTATTGGCGCTAGACGGCGTAAAACTCATTTTTATTGAAAAATGTATCAAAACACCCTGTATTTGCAAACACTATGAGTTCATATATTCAGCAAAAATACTCGCCAAAGGATTTTGTACAAATTTGCCAAACATTATTTGGTCGTATTCTGGAAATTTAAAGGTCAAAATTTTGATTTTCTTCAATAACCTAAAAATAACGCTAATTTTGTAAATAACGGAATTATGAAAAAGTCAAAGAACAAAATTTGCTACCGAAGCCCTAAAGAACCATTTTCAACAATAAAAAAGTAATGTTTCGTAAAAAGTCGATTTTGGCATATTGCTAAATACGATATTTTGATAATCTTTCTAAAACAAAAGTTAATATTTTCAAATATGGTTGATAAGCATCCAAATGTATGTTAGTATTTATAAAAATCTTTGGAAACAAGGTACTTTGTTAGTGATAAGGAATTGGAACATTTTAAAATCGAAAGTTTCCACAATAAAATCATCTTTAGATATGAAAGACATTTTTAAATATGTAAATGGAAAGATGTTCGTGAACTTTAAATAAATTTATATGTTTCGTAAGTTTCCGGTTTCCAGAAGTAAAATCCTATTTAAATATGAAAAACAATTTACTTTTAAAATTTCAATTTCTTTTTTATCCATTTTGATATTCCTTAATTCACTATTTAATATCGCCAAATAATTTAAAAATCGCCAAAAAGTCTCCAAATCCAAATTTTATCGCCAAATAAGATTAAAAATTGTCGCTTTTGGCGAGAACTTGCCATATCTGACAACCCTGCCACTAAACCCGGCCTTGCAAGTTTTTCAGCAGAAGAAGATTATGGTCGTAACTTAAAACAAAATATTAAATATGTTACAAAATTTGTCAAATAAATAAAAACTTACTAGGAATATCAGTATAACGTTTAAGTATAACTTCAATCTTTATTAAAAAGTACAAATTAAAGAGTCTTATCTTTTTTTTATACAGAAATAGACTGAAATAGCCCCAAAAAGAACGCAGAATGTTTGTAATCATGTTGGTAAAATACATACATAATTTTATAACAAAAAATTACAGGCTATTGCGAAAGTTGATGTCATTTACGGTATGTATTTAAATGAAATGATTTCAGTGTATATAGCTTATATTTTGAGTTGTAATAGGCATAAACTTACACAGTATGTGAACGCTTACTATTCATAGGCTTATCAGAAAATTTATTATAAATAGGGATGATCGAGTCCGTAAAAGTATCGGAATGCAGAGCGTGATTAAGGCCAAATAATTCAAGTAAACGCTTTTAGACATAGTAGACTGTAATTGAAGTATTCATGATTTGTATGGAAGGTCAGTTATTGTAGAGCCAATAAATTTTGCGATTCCGATATTAAAAATATTCATAATTTTGAATTTATCATGTTTTTTTGTTGCCAATTTTCCAAGAATGGTAACTAACAGAAAGACGTCATATAACTAAGTAGTGGTATGCCAACTAATAACTGACTTTGTAGACTCTTTTACATGAATTTTTTCTATTTCTTTCATCGTTATTTACTATCCAGTTTCAAGTTGTACTTTGCTACAAACTTGCAGCAACCGACAATAAAAATATCGGTAGTATCGCCGATATATCGTCGATATATTAGTATTGGATAATATCCCCTTAAAATAAATATAGTCTTTTTTAGCTTTTCCTTTTGTTAGCATATTTTTTACATTTATTTTCGAAGCAATTATTTTTGTACATCAGGTCTTAGCCCTAATAACCACCGCCATAACCACCACCGATTCCACCGCCAAAAGATGATGCTTGGGCGCTAGCTTGAGCACCACTAAAACCACCTCCGTATCCTCCTCCACCACCACCACCACCAGGATATCCGCCATAACCACCAGGATATCCACCATAGCCACCGTGTCCGCCATAGCCTTCATGTCCTCCATATCCACCATGTCCGCCATAGCCTCCGTGTCCGCCATAGCCTCCGTGTCCGCCATATCCACCATGCCGCCCATGTCCACCATGACGTCCATGACCATGATGGTGACGAACTACACGAACGTGTTCAACATTGTCATGATTGTTTTCATTAGCTAAACTGAAGAGAATTCCCAACGAGAACAGTATCAAAATTGCAAATAGTTTCATTGTAAATCTCTAAGTCACAGTAATTTTGCAAGCTAAATAAATGATGTTTTTATTTCGAGTTGCAATTGAATTATATTTACTTTGTCAAGAATTTTGATATTTTATAGAAATAAGATTTGAAATAAAAATCCAAACTTGTAGTACAACGAAGACAATATCCGAAAATTAATTTAGTAAAAAATTATTGTTCCAAAACGTGTATAACGTGTGCTTATATTAAGAATACTTGGTTAAACTCCACGAACTTTATTTTTTATTTGCTTAATTTAATTGCAAATTAATAATTGATTTTTTTTTTTGGAAATTTCCTGTAATGTAATAAACAATTTGTATTTTTAATTTATTTTAAGACTGAGGTGGTTCATCATGTTTAATGAATAAGCTTAAAAGGATGCTGTCATATTTCAGGGAATTCTTTACTGGCCTACTCACAAAAAATAAACTCATCTCAACAGGTTTTTTTAAGTTCAATTGATTACAATTACTTTTGATCACTTCAAAAAGCGGGCAATGACATTTGGTTTATTTAACTACGTTTTACTGTAAATATTGATTAAGGTTTAATTTATCAACAAAATTTGTTTAATACTTGAAAATTTTTTAAAAATGAACGGGTATGAAATTCGTATTGTAGTGAGGTGAAAAAACTAACTACCAAACGTCAAAAAGGGCTAAAAAACAAATAAAAAAGTTATCTCAAATTCTATCAAGTAATTTTAGAAAAAGTTTTGTGTAAAATGGTGCACATCTCACCTGAAACAGCTTTAATGTACAACAAATATTAAAATTTTTAGAAAACGAAAGTATATGTGGTACCCTAGTCACGTAAAGAGTCTATGAATGCAGATTTAACGTACAGGAACTATAGACTTTTTTGTGTTAATTTTACCAAATCCCCCACTGTGCGACTATATAATTGACTTACCAGTTACCTAAACTCTATAAATATATGTATATTTTTTAAAGTCCGGCAAAAGCAATATTCTAACGCGCCTCCAAATTTTAATTTTGCTTGTTAAAAGTCCCCGATAATTAATTATTTTTCGATTTCAGACCAAACAAGTTGCGTCATAGTTATTTTTCAGTTATTGTTGTAGCTATAATTTAAAATAAAACCGTTCCTATATATGTATGTGTGCTCGTTTGTCTTAATTTTATACAAATTAATAAATTTAATTTCAGCTCAAGTTCGTAATCTCTTTTGTCTTTATTTTGAAAGTTTTTTGAAAATTTTTTAAATTAAGTGTTTCTTCTTTAAAGAGATCAGAAAAGTTGTGTATTATTTTAGACACGAACAGAATGTATTATAATTTATGCGTTGATGCGTTAACTAGATATTTTAAAGTTTTTAATTGCTCTTCAGAATGAATATTCTAATTTTTAGGGATTATAATATCTCTCTTAGTTGTTTGTAGGCGGATTTTTATTATTTTTTTGTTATAATGATATTGATATATCAGCTTTTTAAATCATAAAATTTAATCAGCCTTTTAAATATTTTTTATTTAACATTCAAATGAAATTTGAAGTCAAGCTTAAGTTCGTTTTATTCTCTTTAAGAAAGAATAATTTAAATTACTAATTAGTTGATTAATATTAAAGAAAAATTGGGAAAATTTAATTTTTATACACCAGCAGAGCGGAATGCATATTTTCTAGACAGCTACATACGTGCGTCTTCGTATCTATCTACTTTGGGTAGTTTTTAGTTGTAAGCATCATCTATTTAACCAACCAAACTCAGAGAAAGCAATACAAGAAAAACTGTATTCAATCATCAAATAAACAAAAAGTAGCTTTCATAGCTAACCGAAAGTTGGCTGAAGCAACAACAAATATAAGGTGGTAAATGTTAAAGTAAAAATATTAAACAAGAGGGAAGCTTTAAGGCCGGGGCACATAGAATCCGTCATACGTTATACTTTAACGTACTCAACTGAAAACAAAGTAACAACGGAAGAGGTTGGCACAATGAGTACTATGTTGACGGATATTAAATCAGAAAAAAAGCACTTGAAAAGTTTTTTTTACAATTTTACTTTGTTTAATTTATTAATTTTGGTTTTTTTTTGCTGCCACTCAACAAAAAAATTAAATTTTGAGAGATTATAGCACTCAAAATGTGCCCCGGTCTTTAAAGCAGCATGGCTACACATCAAACTGCTGCTTCAAACTTGCCCTTTTGTGATTGTGTTAGTAAAAAAATACTCACACGTATAGGTCGGTGAGAGTTTGAAGAAAGTCTAAATACTTTTGATTTTCACTACCGTCGCCATAGAAATTTGAAGCGTAATAACTTCAAATTTCATTTTAACATAATTTTCAAGCGACAACATCTACTACTTTTTTCGACGCGGTATAATTAAAATGGAGGGGAAAAATATTATTTTAGAGTTAATTGAAGTTTATATCGATTTTCCGGCTTTATGGCAAGTGAAAAGTCAAGAATACAGTAATAGAACTAAAAAATAGTCTATTTTGCTCATTTTTAACAAAAAAAAAAAAACATTTAAAAAAATTTGAAAAGATTTAGCGTTTAAAAATTGTACGTGTTTCCCTTTGCAAATCAATTTTAAAATGAAGTTTGATGGAATGAGTTTGATGTGTGGCTGTGCTAAGCAAAATGAAATATTGCCAATACATACACAAATTTGAAGCAGCAGTTTGATGTGTGGCCATGGCGTTTAAGGTAGTGGTAGACTTCGTTCTCACCAACTAAAGGCCGGGGCACATAGAATCCGTCATACGTTATACGACGCGTTTTTAAGCGTACAAGAAAGTTGAAATACAGTATTTATCGCTTATATACACGTCGGTTATAAGCATTTCCCGCTTTTATGCATCCAAGCTTGTGCAAGCTTGTTTCAAAAAATTACATAAGTAAATATCTTCTATATGCATCATTCACAATTTTGCAAAAATTGTAAAAAGTATGGATGATCAATCGACACCGTAAATCGTATTCTAAGAAAAAAAGTTCTATTATTCAAAGCAGCAAAACATACAATAATATGTCGGGAAGAAAAAATCGAGTCGGAAAATCCAAAATAAAAAATGGATAGTGAATGGAAATTTTGATCCCACACCTGGCTGGCTATACCCATGACAACGGAGGAGGGGAATAGTTTAAAAAAGATTCATGGTGAGGTAGGATCTGCTGATAAGCAAGCAGCTGACAATTTTCAAGAAATTCTCCCAACTTTGACCGCTGGATACAAGGCAAGTGACATATTTAATGCCGATGAAACGGGACTGTTGACTATAAAAAAATGTTTGCCATAGGTAAACCAAAACAGCCTCGATGTTTTAAAAATAAAAAAATACCCCTTAAGTATTTTTCGCAAAACAAGGCATGGATGACGTAGGACATTTGGACTGAAATAATGCTAGCTTCTGAAGAAGAAATGATTCAGCAAAATAGAAAAGTTATCTTATTCGTTGATAATGTCACAGCCCATAAGCAGATAAGTTTAAAGAACGTTGACGTTCGATATTTACCAGCAAATAGCACCTCAATTTTACAGCCATTAGATCAGGGGATCATTCATGCATTCAAGGCATACTATCGACAAAATATGATACGTAAGCAAATATGCTTTTTAGAGTCTGGCAAAAAAATTCAAGATTTCAAGAAAAGCTTTGATATGTTAGCAGCATTCTATATAGCCAAGCGAGCATATTGGATAGTAACTCCTAGTACCATTTTTAACTGCTTTAAAAAGGTAATTTTAAAATATACAGGCTTGTTCCATTTTTCCAATTTATATGACTTTAGTGTAAGTTTGTTTCGACGTCTCACGAGCTGCCTGCGATGGAAGATCGCGAAGATAAAATAATTATAACTGCTGTTGTTGTCATGCACCACCTAACGAGGAGGAAATCGTTTCTGAGCTCCAATCAAGCGGAGATGATGAAGAGGATGCTAACGAGGTGATGATGACGATGAGTATGTACCAATTCCATCTGTAAGTAATGCAGTGGAATATTTCAGTGGTTTACGGTGCTTTCTTCAAGCAAGAATTGGATGTATTGATGAATTGGAAAAAATTGAACAATTTATTTTTGAGAGCTGTTGCAAAAATGTACAAAAGAAAATAACAGATTTTTTTAAAAATTAGTATGTATTAGACTAAGTACTTTAATTTACCTCAGTAATTTTAAAGTTTCAACTGCTTGTGAAATTATTAACAATGATAAGGACGTGACAAAATCCATTCTCACTTCGCAATTATTGAAAATACTGAGGCAATTCTAGTAAGCAATGAATTTCGAGTTTTTTATGTTATCAACCTAGTTTACTGATCTCAGTGAAATGATACTTATAATACAAACTTTTAAATGTACAAAAATATTTTTATTGAATTTAATATTTTTAGTTTTCTCTAGTAAAAATGAATTTTTAATAAAAATTTATACATACATACAATGTTTATGTATAAAAATTTGGATAAATTTTTTATACTTTTTTTTATATACACCCTTAATGCAAATATTAGAGTTTTATATATACACTGCTGATGCATATAAACGAGTTTTTTTATAAGCACCGTATATGCATTTAAACGAGTTTTTATATGTGCGTTTCCCGCTTATATGCACAGAAAGCTGTGCATTTTCAGAAATGCATATAACCGATAAATACTGTACAGGGTTTCTAATGAGTGTTGTCACAATCAGTACGTTTCCATTAACGCAAAGTACGAAAGTTGAGCAACTTTTAACTTTTGACGTACGTTGAGAGCAATTGAGAGCTATAAATTGGTTTCTCTTTGTTTCTCTCTCTCTCTCTCTCTCAAAATTAAATTTTTGTGTTGACTGGCAGCAAAAAAACAAAGTACAACAAAATATTTAAACTAAATAAAGTACTGGTGGAAAAAAGTTTTTTTTTTTCTGATTTAATATCCGTCAACAAAGTACTCATTGTGTCAACCTCTTTCGTTGTTACTTTATTTTCAGTTGAGTACGTTAAAGTATAACTTATGACGGATTCTATGTGCCCCGGCCTTAACGATTGATTATTGAATACAGTTTTTTTAATTTTTTTATTTCAGATAAAAAGGTTACGAGAAAATTTAGTTTATTTATATGGGTTAGTTTTAGCTATTACCATTGCATATATATTATTTTGGTAATCGTAACTAATTAAATTTATAAATATTTCTTTATGGCTATAAGTAACCATTTTGGCAACAAAAAAAATTTTGGTTATAAAATAATAATTTCTTTGTTTTGGTTTTCATTGACGATACAAAAATCACAAGAAAAATTTACACCGAAAAAACAAAACTAGCACTAAAATTGGATGCGATAACCAAAATAAAATAGAAAACAAAAAATGTTAAAATAAGGTCAAGTTCTTATCCATAACTTTTATTTCTAAGTTTAGATAACAATTTCCTATTTCAAAAATTTTTATTTTAACAAGTTAAAACTCGCTAATTTAAAAACATTATTTACAGATTAAAGCATCATTTTCTAGATATTAACTAGACCACAATTCACTACCCCTGGCAGGTGAATGGTGCCCAACATAAAAACTTAAGCTCAGATACTTCTCTGCTATGCTCGTGTAAAATTTTGGATAAATCGGTCGGGCCCTTTTACAAATGGCTGAGTTATTTCCAATATATTTTGATTATGCACCACTGTGCAGTATTACTACACGTATAAGCAGAGATTATTGAATTTTTCTTTTATAAAAAAGTAACTGTAGCTAGCAGATTTGTGAATAATAACAATTTTATTATTTATTACGAACTTTTTGGTAATTAATAAAGAACTTGATTTTTGTGATTGGAAAGAAGACATTTATGACCTTACTGACCTTGTTTCTACTTAAGTAAAATTGTATTTAGCTCATTCTGCACATTATTAGCGTAGCCAATTAATACTTTTCCACGCTGGTATTTTAACCACCAATCGTTTTCAAGTGCAAAACGTCAGTCACACTGACTAATGGCAGTCAGTAAACAATTTCGTGAACTCTGTGGGCAATATGATGCAGTAAATATTAAAAGCGCAACCTTGCTTACATGTTGTATGTAATAAACCATGAACTGTTGAAAAATATGTTTCTGGAACGCAAACGGCATACTTTAGCATAGAAAAGAAATGGAAAACTTCCTTATGGTGTACCAAATTAATGTAATGCTGATTTGACCAATAAAAAGATTTCAAATCAATGGCCTGTGGTAGAATAAGTGATGGCTTGGCGATACTAATAAAGTCCCGATTCAAACATTACATACTATTTTATTTTTGTCAGGATTACTTGCAAACAACAAATATCTCCCTTAAGAAATTTCATTGAAACTTTGTTATTTCTGCAATTTATTTCCTCCTAGATTTTCGACGTAGAAGAGTCAGTAACGAGACTTTTTTTAAATTACTAGGGCACTGTTTTCTAGTAACTGACGTCTACAACTCCAAATGCACATTCGTGGGTCGCGACCAATTACTGTAAAAGATAGTATTTGGTTTGATGCAATTGCAAAAATTGGATGGAATGTGATTTCGAGTGAAACCATTATAAAAATACCTGATGATGATTCTAATAATTTAGGCGTGTTAGATATTTTAAGAAAATTAATAAAGTCGTAGTATCACTAGAATTTTACTCAGATCAGTAACGTACTACTGTTTCTGTTTTTACTCCCAAGATGGAATGGATTTTTAGCTACGAAAAAAACTCACAAATTTTGAAAATATCTTTGATCAGAGAGTTAGTGCCGAATTACATTGTGCAACTTTTGTACAGTTTTTCTCAATTCTTCTTTAACATTGCATTTGTGTTTATATCGCGCAACTTGTATGGATGCATATATTTGTTTACATTTTAAACCTTAAAAATTAAACTACGAATGAGAGCACAAAACGAAGTTGAAGAGTTCACGTATATGTGTACCCTTTTTAATTTCTCTCTCCCGCCAACTAACGAAGAATTGCAGCGACAAAAGTTGCATAATGTAACTCGGCACTTATTGATTCCCGAAAAACTATAGGGTGGTTAAATTTTAAGGGGCATATATTGATTTTGAATAAAACAGAAATTATTTATGAAATTATTGTCATTTCTTTTTATTTTGATAATATTGGTATATTTCAATTATATATGGAACAAAATATCGGCCAAGTGGTCGCCGTGACGTCGGCGGCACAACTCCATACAATGCTCCAAATTTTCGATGAAGCTGAGGCATAATTGAGGCTCTATGCCGTTAATGTACCGAATTATCTCATCCTTTAGCTTTTGAATTGTTGCTGGCTTATCGAGGTACACATTTTCTTTCAAATAACCCCAAAGAAAGAAGTCCATGATCTTGGCGCTCAATTGATCTCGCCAACACGTGAGATAACACGGCCATTGAATTTGTCGCGCAAAATAGCCATTGTTTCGTTAGCTGTAAAGCAAGTGGCACCGTCCTGTTGAAACCACATATCGTCCACATACACAACTTCCAATTTGGGGGCATACAAAGTTCATTATCATCTCACGATGGCGAACACCATTCACAGTAACTGCCTGACTGGCCTCATTTTGGATAAAAAATAGGCCTGATGTGCCGCTAGCCCATAAACCGACCAAACAGTCCCTGTTTGTGGGTGCATTGGTTTTTCGACAATCACTCTTGGATTATCATTCGCCTAAATGCGGCAATTCTGCTTATTGGCGAATACACTGAGTTGAAAATGTGCCTCATTACTGAAGATGATTTTCTTCGAAAATTGATCATCCACTGTTGCCATTTTTGCCACCATTCTGACCATTGCTAGATTGTGTATCTTTCCATGGTTCAAATTAAGTTAGTATGAAATTGAGAAATTTCAAATTAAATGCAGAAAAAACTTGACGTTTATGTGTGGTTCGCATTCAACATCGGCTCTTAAAATTTAACCACCCGATACAACCCTGAGAAAAAAATTAGAAACTCTTGGCTCTTGTTATGTGAACTTCATGTGAAGGCTGGGATTAGGGCAATCTATTTCTTAACTAATTGAAAATTGGTTTTACTCCGAATATTGGAGAAAGAAGGCTTCTGAATCATTAGAAAAAAACATAGTTCTAGTAAAGAAACGTCTCTGAAAATGTCTTTGAGGACATTAATTATTGCTCTGTGCTGTGCATCGATTCTTCTTAAGCATTTGAAAAGGCACGGCCAAAAACCAAAGCTTTTTATCTCTTTAATGTTTAAACAATTTGAAATGTCTGCTTGCTGTTGAAATTACGTTCCTAACAATGAGAAAGTCGTTACATTTTACTTTAGCCTAAAAATCAAAAAACAAATCAACATTTATAAGTTAAGATTGTTTATTTCATTTTCGAAACAAACAGTTTTTTCTGTGGCGTTAAATAGTTAAATAGTTAAATAGTTAAATATATAAATATATAAATTATTTTGAGAATGCTCTATTTGCCGTAACCACCGAGACCACCACCGAGGCCACCACCAAAACCACCTGAATATGATGATGATTGCGAACTGGACTGTGCTCCACTAATACCACCTCCGAAACCACCACCACCACCGCCACCATGTGGGTAACCAAATCCTCCAGGATAGCCGCCATAACCACCCAGTCTATGAATACCTCCAAATCCGCCAATACCACCAAATCCACCAATACCACCCAGGCCATAGTGGCGAGCTAAACGTGCATGCTTCAGATTATCGCCATGAACTCCCACATCAACGGCTGCCAAAGTATTTTTCACGTCATTGTCTAATGGCAAACAGAAGCAAAGAGTTAAGTAGAAAAGTACTACTACGGCAGCAAAAAACAGTTTCATGGTGTTTGAGTAAATAATTTGTTTATCCTTAACAAAATATCCTCGCTAATTCGAAGTGATCTTTCTAATTTAGAATTTCGTTGAGTTCTGTGAAGTTCATCAATATTCGACAACATTTTATAGGTCTGAGATATTTTTGAAATTTCGTGATTGAAAACAAGTGCTACTAATACTTACCCCCCTCAAGATTTATTTGCAAAACCAATAATTGAAACAAAAGTTATTTTTAAGCATTTAATTAATTAGCATAAGAACGTGTATTCTACTTAATAATTCGGAAATCATCAATTATTAAGAAAAGGTGCTTAAACTCTATTGTTTTTGATAAAAATTTAAATTATTTATTATTTTTTTTACAAATTATTATTTTTTTCATATTTTACGTTTTTATATGGAAAGTGTTTTGTGGTATTTTCTACTGGTATAAATGCATCAAAATATTAACTAGTATTTATTTGCTTTTCTAAGCTCTAAAAAGATAAATTGTTTCCTTTAATTACACGGGTTAACAAAGATTTTGTCATAGAGACCTTGCTGGGTGATGTGAGATGTATTTTTCGTGCTGATTCCGAATCTGTGTTTAGATCACGGCTAGTTTCTTTGGAGCAGCTGACAGCTGTATGTGGAATCAGCGGTAGGGCCGGTCTCTCACTCAGATTTATCTGTTCTGGAACCATCGGCGAAGGTTCAGAAAGTAATCAAAAATGTGAGAATGAACCAAGAACCCAAATTTCGGACCTAGTACACCTGATGGACCTCGTTTTATAATTTAAGAACTAGTGCTTGATTTAAAATTTGTCAAAAAAGCAGAGTGAAATCTTAAAACTTAAGGATTGGCAATTGCAAAGTACAAAAATTTCTTTGTAACGATCTCTCCATGACGAAATTAAATTATTTTTTTCTCACAAAGGAAACCTTGTCTTTGCAATGATGTCATTTTTCAGCTTTTGGTCGATTCAAAAATGTTCTTTCCCCACCTCTATATATTGAATTACGACTTTTTAGAAATTTGGTGGAAGTCATAGACAAAAATGGTGCTGATCTTACTTATTTGAAGCAAAAATTCCCTAAAATTGGTGAGGCAAATATGGAAGAAGGAACTTTTATTGGGTCTCAGAAAGGGAAGTGCTGAAGGATTTGAAATTTTAAAAGCAATTGAGTTCAATAGTACCAAGGAAAGCGCTGCAACATGTTAGCAGATTTTTGCTGGACACTGAAAAGGGGGGAAACGACATATTTTTAAATCTTTTTAATTTATGATTTATGTGCTGGAACCTCCGTGAATACCAACTAAATCTATTTTTCCTGAGAAAACTAGGTGCGATAGGAAAAATCTAAGCCCAGATTTGGGATCAGCACGAAAAATAATTTTCGAAACAACCAGCAACAAACATGACTATGACAGGAAAAAAATGTTATTTTTTGATCAATTATTTTGACAATTATGTACATATTTTGTAATTCTTAATTATTCAGAGTCCCTGCTACTAAATCTGTTCGTCTCTCTGAACCTTTTATCTCTATAATCATAATATGTTGACTATTGACGCTAGACCCTATAACAGTAAATAACAAAAATTAGAGAGTGTTTCGATAGTGTCGTGATTTTCACGTTATTAAGGCATTTTTGGAACAGCTTTTGCTTTGACCACAGGCCCGAACCGCACAAAGTACGTATTCCCAACTCTCATCATGTAGCTCGGAGTACCTGCTAATTCAGATGTCAATATTTCCTAATGAATATTGATCGTGTCCAAGTAAGTAGCTTTCTGTCATCCTTATTGAGTGAAAGTAACCTTTGAGATATTCCCCTAGATAACGTAATAACACGTTTTGTCCGCCCGCTCATGATCTTCATGAGAAATGAGTTTATTATATCATTAGAGATGTCGCACAATCTATGACTACCCTAGACCTTGATTTAAATGAGGAGAATAAGAATTAAACATTTCCGTTGGCGATTTGTAGGCCTAATGTCATCTGTTCCGTACCCATTGCATACATGATTTCTTTTTTCACTTTGAGTTTGAAGGCCATTTGAAGGACAATTGCAAGATTAACTACCACTATACCACCCTTTGCTGATTCGGTTCCAAGCCATTTAATATTCTACCGAAATATTTTCATTATTCATTATTTTGTGTCTCGATCAGTGAAAGGATTCTGACACCTAAATGTCAGACTTACATACTAACATATAACTCCAAATATGGAACCTCCTCCTCCGACACAACCTTCAGAACGGCATCACTCTATGTCTTGAGGGTTAGAACGGAGTCTCTGATCTATTGATGCCTCATATTTTGTTTCTTTGCAATATAAACAAAATATGAGGCATCCTGGAGTAAACGTACAGCCTGTAAATTGTAGCTCAAAGCGCCCTTCTCAAGGGATCTTGAGCTCAGCTCATTTCATACTTCATTTCATACTTCCTTCATAGCTTCAAATATAAAGTATGTCCCCCATGACCACCATACCTTGCGATAGGTATAATTTAAGGTGTTTTCGGGTGCATAGAAGTATTAGGATGAAAGATCCTGAGATCCTGTCGCCGTTTCAGTTGGATCCATTGTGATCTTCGAAAGAGTAAAAACGTAACCGTATTGTTGTCGTTACAATGTCTGTCCGTTTGCCAGATCGTTATATCTCTAGCACGCTTAGACACTGGATGATATTGCAACAAATACTAAAAGTTGAAGGGCGTTCCAAAAGTGTCGTGTTTTTCACGTATATCAAAATATTATTTAATCGTGATAGGCAGACACTTATGCGGAGTATTTAAAACTATACTCATAAAACTATACTTGTAAAACATACTCTGTCTGCCTATTACGGTTCAAAAACTAAAGCCATATACATTAAATTCACGCCACTATCAAGACAGCCTTTAATATTCAGTTTTATTTTTTATACCTGTTAATAGCGAATATAGTTTAAAATAGTCTGTCTGTCTGTCTGTCTAGATACATATGTGAAAATCACGTGGCTTTCGAAAAACCCATTCATTTTTAGATTTGGTGTTATGCTAGTACAGATATAGAAGAAGCTGAAAAACGGACAATTTTTATCAGGTTAAGTCAAATTTGTTTAACTTGAAGGTATTTTTGGCTTATCTTAAATTTGGGTAACGGTTTCCCAATGAGCTAAATTAAGCAGTTAACGAAATTATCATAGAGGAATTTATAATAATTTTGTTATTAGCACGCTGTTACCAACATATATATTAAATTGAAATTAAAGAAAATTTTAATTGCCAAAAATTATTATAAACATAATTTTATTATTATTTTATATTGATTATTGCTTACTATACATAAATTTAGTTTTTTTTAATATATTTATAATATATATTTTCTAAATTGAATTGATGTTTTAAATGAAATTTCTATAACCGAAGCCACCGCCGAAAAATGACGCCGATGCACTAGCAGATGCGCTAGCGCCACCGAAGGCCCCTCCAAAACCCCCTATCGGGTAACCGCCGTAACCTCCATAGCCGCCAGGATAAAAACCATAACCACCAGGATAGCCACCATAACCTCCGTAGCTACCAGGATAATAACCAGGATAACCACCATATCCACCTAAGCCACCATAACCTCCAAAACCGCCATATCTACGTAAGCCACCAATTTCTCCGAAACTTCGGACTGATCTCACGTTCTCTACATTGTCATCACCCTTTATGTCAGAGTTGACTGATTCCAAAACATTTTTATGTTCATTTTCAACTGGCAAACACGAACAAAGAGCCAAAAAGGCAAGTGCCAGAACTGAGACTAACAATTGCATGACGATAACGAATTTCTAAAATTATTTGTAAATGAACTCAAGGTAGTTCTTTATAAAATGAAAAGCAAACAAACTATAGAAGTTTTTGAGGAATACACCAATATTTTATAGGTTTGGTGCTCATCATTAATAGACACAGTGAGAAAATCCCCAAAGGTTAGAAACAAAAAATGCTCGTAAACCAGAATTTAGTTAACATCTGTACCATAATAATTTAAATTGATATACCGGGTGGTCCAAATACCAGTATCTTTTTTAATTAGATGCTAGAATATTTTTTAGTCCGAAATATTGACTATTAGTCAATATCATACCTGGGCGAATCAAAAAAAGGCGCTTTATGTTTGAACCACTTTGGGAATCATTCCAAATTTATTTCTAAAGTGATTGCCGAAAGTTTGCAACGCAATCCAAAAACGGCTACGCGATAACAATCTCAACTACTCGGAATTGAAGGTACCATCATGATGAGAAACTTTTTTTAAGATCTCGGATTATTCGTTTACAAAGTCCTATTGTCTCAGAAATTGAAGGCAAACGACATTCACTTCGTTACGACTTCTCAGTTTTGGCCTTCAATCGGACATCGAATTTGACCGAACAATTATAAAACACACACGTCCTCCTTAAGAAGCCAATCTATATACAGAGAGTGATATTTTGGTTTGGATTTTAATGTAGTGGCCACTTTTTTTCGCCGATTTCAACCAACGCCAGCCGCTACAGAGTCATCTGTCTGTAGTGAAAGATATGAACTTGGATATTCTCTGCTTTAATAAGGATAGAAGTTCTGATACAAAAAATACGTTTTCATATAAAAACCGATTTCGTCATTTTGCCTGGAGGAGACTTAATTTCCCTGAAAAATTCGGTTGTAAGTTTTCATATCAAAAATCTATTTATTCAATAAAAAGTTTATTTTTATATATGATCACATATCCTTTAGCCTGAGATTTTAAGTTTTCATATAAATAATTCTTTCGGTTTTAGTCAAACAATCTTGTTATCGCAATTAGCCTCCTAGGAGCTGCGTTCTGATCCGTTCAAACTTTGTCTGGTCAGCTGCCGTTAAAGGCCTATACACATAATCCAGAAATTATCCTCAAATTCTTGGAAAAGAAAATGTAAGAAATGCAGCCGCCGCAGTCACCTGAATTAAATCGCATTCCGATAATGCCATAATAGTTATATATAAAAAGATAATTAAGTTTAGTATATTGTTAAATAACAATCATAATTTGTCATAAACAAAAATCTAAGTTTAGTTTATTTAATTTAAATTTTAAAAAGATATTTGTATTTGGATTACCCGGTAGTACTTAGTCATTTTAAATATGCAGAATATAAAAAGTTTCTGGTTTTATTTGGCTTTAAGAGCATTAGCATTTTTTCTACATTTTCGTTTTTTAAAACTACAAAAACATATTGACTAGTTTGAGCTTTCATTATTTTCTGCCCCGCTATAGCTGGTGATGGTATTTTCAGATACAAATTTAATAAATTGTTTAATTGATTCTATTATATATTCAATTAATCCCACATAACATTCGCATTGCGTACAGAATCATCCCCGGAATAATAACAATTTTACAAGCAATATTACAATACATACAAATTTAAAATCAGTTTAATATATTGACTGAAAATCGTGTTCTTAAGTGTTTTTATTATTAAGGTTCCGTACCCAAAGGGTAAAAACGTAACCCTATTGTTTTCGCCACAATGTCTGTCCGGCTGGCCATCTGGCCATCTGTCCGTCTGTCATCTTCTTTTATCTCTGGAACCGTAATAGGTAGACTCTTGAAATTTTCACAGATGATGTATAGCTGTTGCCGCTGTAGCAACAAATACTAAAACTTATAGGGTGTTCCGATAGAGAGGTGTTATTCACGAATATGTGTTTATTTCTTGAACTGTAGGAAGCATAGAGTAAAGATTTACAAACAATAATTAAAACTTAGTTCGCTATATAAACAAGTATAAAAAAATAAACCTAAAAATTAAAGGGAGTTCCTATAGTGGAGTGATTTGAATGTAGAAGGCCTAAGTTTTGAACCATAATAGGTAGACTCTTGAAATTTTCAGAGAAGGTGTATAACTGTAGCCGCTATAGCAACAAATACTAAAACTTATAGGGTCTTCAGAAAGTGTCATGTTATTTGCCTTTATGTCTTTATTTCTTGAGCTATAGGAGGCAACCACTTTTGAAGACAGTAATTTAAGCTATGTTCGCGTTATAAGCAAGTATACAATATTAAACCGAAAAATTAGTAACGTGATTTGAATGTATATGGCATAAGTTTTGAACGATAATAGGTAGACTCTTGAAGTTTTTACAGGAGGTGTATTACTATGGCAACTATAACTAAGTAAAGGGTGTGCCGACAGTGACGTTATTTGCATGAACATTGACAAATTTGTTAACCATAATAGATAGAATCTAGAATTTTTCACAAATGGTGTATTACTATGACACCTATATAAACAATTAAAATTTAAATTGTTTTCCGACAGTGACGTGTTTTGCATGTATAACGACATATTTTTTAACCGTAATAGGTGGACTCTTCCAATTTATATAAAAGATGGGTTGCCATGGCCGTTATGAAAATTACTAAAAATTAAAGGGTTTTCTGACAGTGACATGTTTTTCACGTATAGTAACTTATTTTTTTAATCGTAATAGATAGACTCTTGATATATTCAAAGAAAGAGAATTGTGATTGCCGCTATAACAAAATTAAAGGGTGTTCCGACATAGAGATGATTTGAACGTAAATAGCCATATTTTTTGAACCGTAATAGGTAGACTCTTGAAATGTATAAAGTAGGTATTGTACTTCGGCCGCTGTAACAATTACTAATATATAAACTGTGTTCCATCAGTGACATGTTTTTCACGTATATTACCTTATTTTTTGAACCGCAATAGGTATATTTAGGCATGTATATTTTTATAAAAAGTGTATTACCATGGCCGCTATAACAACAATTACTAAAATTTAAAGGGTGTTCCAACAGTGATGCAATTTTCGCGATTATAACTTTAACTTTAAAACTAAAGGGTGACTCATAAGACATGAAAAAATTATAAACTTGAATTTTTAAAGTTGTACTAAACATAGTACGGAACCCTACGCGTGTGAGTCTAACTCGCACTTGACCAATTTATTTTTCTACCGTTGTGAGCCCCTTTTGCATTACGGTGTGTTTATACTGCGTGTACAAGTCATATGGAATGTCAGATTTTCCATATGTAAAACTATATATGTATATAGTGTAAGCCTCTTGAAATAAAATAACATATGTTATTTATCTATGTGCAATAACATGTGTTAGTTTTTTATTTAAAGCACGTTCTATTTAATGTGTAAAACTATATAACAACAGTTTCTTTTATTTTCAAAAATCCTGATCATACATTTTTATCATGAAGTTAAGGAGTTTAAAATTAACCAATATCTTTATTCTAACTTTTTTTTAGTAATTAATGGTCGCAGATTTATATCGATAACTTATAGGTGATACTAATAATAAAACTATTTAATCTAATATAAATATATTACACATATATCTATATGTAAGTTTGAATATTTGTACGTCAATCACGGCTAAATCGAATTTAATGTAATTTATTTTTTCTGGGTCCAATGGGATATATTTGTTTTCAACACTAGCGCCAGGAGGGTATAAGGGACATTTTTATGAACTTATTTTATTAGAAGTTGAGAACATAATTATATATATGTAAAATGTTATGCATTTTACCGGTACTAAGAACGACAGAATTAAATTAAAAATTTACACTATTGTATTATTTTTGAAATCTTTTTTAAGGCGGTAAGTAAACTATGTTAACTCTAATATCAACTTATTAACAACTTTGGCCCACGGCCCACGGCTATTGAAGTATTTTGAGAATCGAAAGTGCTGCAATTCACTTAATTGTTTTAAATAAATTTAATTTTTTTCTATTGTAATAACAATTATGATTAATAAGAATTATGATATATTTTTATTATTCTTAATAAAAGAGTAAAAATAAATTGACATTAACATCAAAAAAATTATTCAATTAATTATTGCTGATATAGTTTAAATGAATGTTGTATTATTTATTATAATTATTTTTGTTTTTTTTAATATAATTCCCCTCTAATAAATTGATATCTGTACTGTTGTAGAAGCTCCCAAATGATAGCACAAAAAGTTAGTTCTTTGTATAGTTGACATCACTAGCAGGTTTTTAATAAAATGAAGTGTCGACAAAAATATGCAAAATTGCCTAATAACTTATAACAGCAAGTTTCAATAAAGTTATTATTATTATTAGTCTAATAATTTATAAAAAAAATCCATCTCAACCACAATTTGAAGACTAGCTGTTTTAAGTATTTTATTTTTGTTTTCAACAACAGAAGGTTATGTCATGTGCACGTAACATGTGTATGTGTGAACATGAAAATTATAAACCGTTTTTTAAAGACTGATTTTAACATACACATGATATTCCATATGTATATCAATTTTGACATTCCAAACAACTTGTACCCGCAGTCTAAACACACCTTTATTACATTCTCTAAAATAGGCTCGAGAATTTTTTAACTTTCTATTATATTATGATATTATGATTCTCATTGTAAAGCGTTTTTAATTCGCCTATGACTTAAATACTTAAACTTTTAAATCTTTCCGTCTTTTTGGTACCTTACTAAAAAAGAAAAAAAAAAACAAAAACAAATAAACAAACAAAAACCCATAATTTGGAAATTTTTTATTTGGTGAGGCTTTTTAATTTAACGTTGTTGTTTATTAATGACTCAAAATATATGAATTATCAATGAATTACAAATTATATGTGCGATAATCGATACACAAACCTGCTAGCAAGATCATGGTAGTTTAATTGGTATTTATTTGAAAAAAAAAAAAAAATTAATAAAATTTGTGACCTTTATTTTGACTGATGAGTAAATTAAACTTCATAATTTAATTTTTGTTTAATAAAGCTTAAATTATAATAATTTTATAAATATGTAAATATTTTAATATCAACATATTAACT
The DNA here is from genome assembly GCA_949628195.1 of Phasia obesa. Lineage (NCBI taxonomy): Eukaryota > Metazoa > Arthropoda > Insecta > Diptera > Tachinidae > Phasia > Phasia obesa. The sequence goes on along the minus strand of OX451219.1, from coordinate 80,089,836 downwards.
ACATACCCTAAAGGAAAGGGAAAGGTGACTAGGTGTAAAGAGAAAGATTTGAGTTCCAGTTCTAACACTTTCAATGAATGGGATTTGTTACCTTAACATGGCGATGGCCTAGGAAAAGCTTAATTCATACTGTTTCGATACACTGTGTTAGGTTTTAGACCTAACCTTAATCTGGTTTTTTAGAGCTAGTTATTATAACACTGGCCTAGCTCTAGGTAAATCGTCCATTTTATCCCTTTTAAATTAGTTTTCTTTATTTGTAGGGTGAGTATTATTGAAAGAATTGTTACCGATTTCATATAGAGTAATATGTTTTATCTTTGTTTTAAATTCAGAGAAGAGTATTTTCTACTATTTGGGATGTCAAAAATAATACTGAATTAACTTTAGCAGACATTAAACCAATTTTTATGAATTTGTTTCAGGTTGGGTATTACCAAAATGTGTAAACGATGCAATAAATATATACATAATTGCTTCCTTTTGCTTCCATTGCAGATGCAAATAAAGATAAACAAATTTTTTTTGAAATATTTAAAAAAAGAAAAAAATATTAAATAAATTTGTTTGTAAAAGTCAGAAACAATTTTATTTAATATTTGTCTTTTTTATGTTTTTGAGTTTTTATTTGTATTTACATATTGCTTTTGTACTTTTTGATAATTTACCAGATTCTTATAAAGAAAACTAAATGCGTTGCACAAAAATACAATAGACTTGCAAAGTACGCTCACGACTACTTCAATATGCACAGCGAATCCACAATATACCATACGATTGCACTATAATCATCGTGAAATCCCCTAAATGATAGAGACAGAATAAGCTGACAAAAGGACAATATTTATCAGGTTAAGTCAAAGCCTTATTCCTCTTTCGTCGAGGAAATTTGTTTAAATTAAAGGTATTTTTAGCTCATCTTAAATATAGGTAACGCTTTTCGGATGAGCTAAATTAAGCACTTAACGAAATGATCATAGAGGAATTTATAATAAAAATATAATGAAGCAAATAAAAAATTTATTGAATTAAAAGCCGTTATTTGATGAATAAATTTTTTTCTGTGTACATGAATTTAGTTTATTAAAAAATATTTATAATATGTATTTTCTATGTTGATTTGTTATTGAATTGATGTGTCGATGGACTAGCAGACCCGCTAGCGCCACCGAAGCGCGCTCCAAGACCTCCCATCGGGTAACCGCCGTAACCGCCGTAACCTCCATAGCCCCCAAGATAAAAACCATAACCACCAGGATAGGATATACCAGGATAAAAGCCACCAGGATAGCCACCAGGATAGCCACCTGGATAGCCACCAGGATAGCCACCTGGATAGCCACCTGGATAGCCACCAGGATAGACACCAGGATAGCCACCTGGATAGCCACCTGGATAGCCACCAGGATAATAAGCAGGATTACCACCATATCCTCCTAGACCAGCGTTTCTACTTATGCCACCATTTTCTCCGAAACTTGGGACTGATTTCAGGTTCTCTACATTGTCATCACTTTCTTTTTCAGAGTTGAATGATTCCAAAATACTTTTATGTTCATTTTCAACTGGCAAACACGAACAAAGAGCCAAAAAGACAAGTGCCAAAACTGTAACTAATAATTGCATGATGATAACGAATTTCGAAAATTATTCGTAAATGCGAGATACCACGAGTTCTTTATAAAATGAAAAGTAAAGAAACTATAGAAGTTTTTGAGGAATACACCAATATTTTATAGGTTTGGTGCTCATCATTAATAGACAAAATGAAAAAATCCCAAAAGGTTAGAAACAAAAAACGTTAGTATCATAATAACTTAAGTTGATATAACAGGTGGTCCAAATACCAGTATCTTTTTAAATCAGACGCTAGTAGATTTTTTTGTCCGAAATCAATGTCAATATCATACCTGTGCGAGCCAAAAAAAGTCGCTTTATGTTTGAACCACTTTGGGAAATATTGCAAATTTATTTCGAAAGTGATTGTAGTTATGTCCAAATTTGGGTTGCGTATGTGGAAAATATTTTAATCGAAGTGAAACATACATTCCGAGTATTGTACGAAAGTTTGTGCAAAAAGTTCTTGATACTGACCACTTTATGTGGCTCAAATTTTGCAACTCAATCCAAGAATGTCTACGCAATATCACTCTCAACTACTAAGAATTTCGTTCCCACGACAATTGGATCTTCGCTCCGGAACGACCCGAGTATCACTCGGCCAAAGATTGTCAACTCAGCAACAGATGTACCAACCGAAAATTTTTTATTCAGGTGAGCAAAATAGCTGGCAAGATACTATTACTTATAGCTGGCATTGAGCACTACCCAGGTCCACAGATCTGGTTTTGTTCAGTGTGTCACAACAAAATATCTCGCAACATAACATCGGTCAAATGCTCAGTTTGTGAAAATTGGTGTCACTTGAAAAGGTGCTCAGGTCTCACCAGCCACCGCGATTGGTCCCCAAGCTTTGTGGCGAGTTGTTGTAGCAATCAACCAACTAACTTCAGCAGTGCTCCTTCCACTGCTCCCCAGCAGAACCCCGTCTCATCCCCACCTGTGAGACACAGTAGAACACATTGTTCTATTTGTAATACAATAATTAGGAGGAATGTTACATCAGTTCAGTGCAATGGTTGTAAAAGATGGTGTTATATGAGGCGCTGTACAGATTTACGCTTTCATAGGGATTGGAGTGCTAATTTCCTAGCCTCTTGCTGTGCAAATGCTACTCCTACGGTCCTTAACTCAACGGCGCGCCAGTTATAAAGAACTGGCCGAAGTGTATTTTAGAAACAAAAATCAGGAAGATGTTCTTAGTTACGTTAAAATAAAATTAAACTTAAATTCGTGTAGCACCGAAATGCAAGAGCAATTATATAATTTCGTCAAAGCACTAAAAAAACGCTACAAAGATGTTATGTACAGTAAACAAAAATTTTATATAAAAAGTGCAAAGTGGTTAGAAGGTCAACTTACTGTCGCTGCAGAAACAGCAAAGCAAGATAAGGCTGGAAGACCAGCAGCGATAGATCTAAGAGGCGGAAGCTTAAAGATATTAACGATGCCCTTGGTTCTACAAATATAAAAGAATCTTTCCTACATCAATTACGATCACAGAACCAATTTACAAAAGTGGATATCATTGAAAAAGTTGTTAAAGCTAGTCCACCGAGAACAAAACGGATTCTTAAAAGTATACCAACTCCGAATGATGCAATACAGTACACAAATGAGGAGGCATTAGCATTATTTCTGGATTTGAAATTAACAAAACAGCAATATATTAAACTCAGACAGCGTGCGATTGAAAAAGGCTCAAATATATATCCAGCATATCATCACATAACCGCTGCTAAAATGGACTGTTTGCCATCAAAGGACGCTATTACAATCACACCAATTTCGGCAGAGGTACAACTACAATCTCTACTTGATCACACAGCCGCACGCTTGCTGCAATCAATAACAGGAAATGAGTTGAAGAAATACGGAAACACAAAGTTAATTCTTTTTTTTAAATGGGGATGTGATGGTTCTTCGGGACAAAAACAATATAAACAAGCTGTATGTGAAAATATTTCTGACTCAGATATGTTCATGGTATCATTTGTACCATTGCGATTGAAAAAGATTTTGGAAGATTCAGAGCCTTCGACTAGTACAACGCAAACAATGGATATTTGGAAAAATGAGACACCATGTTCTACGAAATACTGCAGGCCAATCAAATTTCAATTCAAAAAAGAAACAAATGATGTTATAAATAAAGAAATTAGTGATATCAAGGCCCAAATTACAGCACTACAGCCATTACAATTACAGTTAGATGGGCAGCAAATTGAAGTAAGCTACCAGTTAGTCCTGACAATGATAGATGGAAAAGTGGGTCAGGCTTTGACTAACACGAAGGCTGCATCCAGCTGCATTATATGCCAAGCAACATCAACCCAATTAAACCAAGTCCCAGCAAAATCATTAGATAATACCGATGCATATGAATTTGGATTATCACCACTACACGCAAGAATACGACTTATGGAACACATACTAAAAATCAGTTATGATTTGGATTTCGGGTCTTCAGGATCAATAAGAAACAACGTGACCAACAAAGAGTTAAGAAGTTCAAAAAAGAAACATGTTCAAGATGAATATCGCAAACGTGGACTAATTATTGATCAGCCAAAACAAGGGTCAGGCAATACAAATGATGGCAATACCGCAAGAAGATTCTTTTCAGATCCAGAAACAGCATCTGAAATAACAGGAGTGGATTTCAACCTTATTTTCAGATTTAAAATAATACTAGAAGTACTTGCGTGCAATGAAGAAATTGACTGTAGAAATTTGAAGATTATGCTAAGGAAACTGCAAAAATATATACAACTAACTACCCATGGAGAAATATGTCTGCAACAGTTCACAAAATCCTTTATCATGGTGAAGATGTCATTAAATATCATTTGGTGCCACTTGGAGATCTATCAGAGGAGGCTCAGGAAAAAAGGAACAAGGATTACATATTTTATAGAGAGCACAATACTAGGAAAATTTCACGGAATTCAACAAATGAAGATCTATTTAATATATTATTGGCAACGTCAGATCCGTTCATATCCAGTATTCGAAATCAATGGAAAGTGGACCATCGGGATTTAGATGAAGAAGCCAAAAAACTACTAAAGAACAGAAATAGCACAGAACAAAATATGGAATATTTGCAATTAATATTTAAGTCAAATGAATAAAAATTATATTTTCTTGTTGTGAATTGAAGGTAGCGCAGAAGATCCGAGTACATTTTCTATTCGCTATGAAAGCTTAAAAATTAATTTTTTATGCAATCTAGGCTTAGGTAATACAATTTGTTAATTATTGACACTATTTTTCATATAATATGCTATATAAACGCCCACAAAAAGGGGGCGGGGTCCAAAAATAAATTTTTATGATTTTCTGGCTCCAGGGTAAAGACCTTGAACCTTCTTTGACATAAAAATGTTTCATTTGCTTAACAAAATTACAAAAAAACTTGTGTAGTTTTTCAGGTGTTGGTTTAGTTCTTCTTAGGGGAATTTTTTTTCCCCCTGGTCCGATTTGGCCTATTTACGAACTTAGCCTGCCCTATCCTTCAAGATATATATGTACCAAATTTCAAGGGTCTAGCTCTTTTCGTTTAGACTGAATCGTGTTCATACAGACAGGCGAATGGGCGGACGGCCGGATGGACAGACGGACGTATGGACAGACGGACATAGCTATATCGTCTTAGATTTCATCACTGATCAAGAATATATATACTTTTTTGGATCTTAGAGGGATATTTTACTATGTTACACACAGAATAAACCCATATTTCACTCTGAAAGTTAAAAAAATTAAAATGTTCAAATTTGACCTCGAATTCCTTAAAAAGTCCTCAATCAATTTTAATGTAATTAAAACTGAATCAAGCTGAGCTAAATATCTATCCATTAAAAAAAAAATTATTTCAATATTTTGATCGGTTCAAAAGTTACAGAATTTTGGCCAACGAAAAACGATTTTCAGCCACTGTGCGGCGCAATCAACACCCAGAACTCCAAATGTACAGAACACTCCTCAATTACAGCAACCCGTATTAACACCTATAACTCCAACTCAGGTGAATACACCGCCAAGACACCCCACTCAGCGGCAAGTGCAAAATACTGGTCCCGGCAGATCTTTTCAAATTATGCAATTAAATTGTAATGGTTTGAGAAACAAAATTGTGGAGATCACAAATTATATGCACGACAACAACATACCTATTGCCGCCATACAAGAAACAAAGCTGACCAATCATTGTTCACTCTCGGCCTCAGGGAATTACAATATTGTCAGAAGAGATAGGGATAGAGCACATGGTGGGGGACTTGCATTCATTATAGAACGAAATGTCAGTTATAAATTGACAGCCACCCCAACCCTCACCATACCTGACCCCTTCCTAGAGGTTATGAGCATCTCAGTAGATACTGAAAATACTGAAATTGAAATCATCAATGTTTATATCCCGCCCGTCAACAGCATAGGAGCTAATTATCACCCAAGCATATCCCATCTCTTGCAGGGTGATAATAGAATAATACTTGGTGATTTCAATGCTCATCATGAGAGTTGGTATTCCCAATTACCTGAAGATCCCTGCGGTGGACTCTTTGCAGAACAGATAGACGAATAAGATTTTGCTCAATAAACGAAGATTTCCCAACAAGAGTAACTGCAAGGTGTGTAAGCTCTCCAGACATATCCATTGTCTGCTCATCGGTACTTGCCTACACTAACTGGCAAACCCAAATTGCATTTAACTCAGACGACATTCCCATTGTGGTCACTGTTGAGAAACCCAATGACTTCGTTGAGCCTAACAAGCGCACATTTATTAATTGTAATAAGGGCGACTGGCAGGGGTTCTCGAAATATATTGATGACTCCCTTCGTCAATTACCCCACCCTACCTGTGCCAGGAAGGGAGACAAAGTTTTCAGGCAAACTATTCCATCTCTTATAGATCGAGTGGCCATTGCAGACGCCCAAAAACTATTACATCAACAGGCGGTTTTAGGAGCGATGAATGGCTATAGATGTAATAGGGTCCTTAATGAACACCCCCCAGCGATTGCAGAAAATGAAAGGCTTCTTCCCAGGCAAACAAGAACCACCTTAGCACAATTAAGGGCCGGATGGTGCAGTAGTCTTAACTGCTACCGCGAGCGTATAGTTCCCGGAACTTTAAATCGTTGCCCAGCCTGTCTTCAAAGCCCCCATGACACGGTGCATCTATTTCAATGTCCCAATAGGCCTACGGATCTGCGCCCCTTAGACCTATGCTTAAGACCGATTGAAGTTGCGCAATTTCTCCAGCTCCAAGTTCCACCCACGTGACACTTTTACAATAATTAATATATACACCTTAAATCTTTTCAGGAAAGAACTTCCGACAACAGCAGAGCTGTTACAACAACAACTAAGAATATCCGACACCATCACGACCAGAAATTTGGACAAAGATCTCAGATTATTCGTGTATAAAGTCCAATTGACTCAGCAATTAAAGACCATTCACTTCATTACGACTTCTCAGTTTAGGCCTTACCGAGCCTTTCCTTGGCACTTCTTCTTAAACGAAATTATCGTATCTGTTGATCGTAAAACCCATACGCCCTTCTTAAGGAGATATTACATCTACAGTTACAGTTTGTTTGGAATTTTGGAGTGGTGGCCCCTTTTTTTAGACAATTGTAATCAACGCTGAGCGCTACAGAGCCATGATTACCGTCTGTAATATATGAACTTGGATGTTCTCCAGTAAAATAAGTATAGAAGTTCTGATACAAAGAGTACCGATTTCGTCCTTTTGCCTGTAGGACACTTAACTTCCCTAAAAATTCGGTTATAAGTTTTCATATCAAAAATCTATTTATTAATAAAAAGTTTATTTTTATAAATTTTATGAGTGATCACATATTATCATCCTTTAGCCTATGATTTTAAGTCTTCATATAAAAAATTCTTTCAGTTTTAGTGAATCAATCGTGTTATCAGCTCAGTCTTGGCGATATCAATTGGCCGCCTCGGAGCTGGGTTCCCATCCCTTCAGACTTTGTTTTGTTAGGTGCCGTTAAAGGCCATGCTAATGAACCAGAAATTGTTTTCACCTTTAAGGCTACCCCCGGGGGTTCCAATTGTCACTGCAGGAATATGGCAAATGCTTTGACGCGGTTCACTCGGGGAAAATAGGGGCACCAGACGCTAGGGTTTCTAGAGCCTAGATCTGGAAGAAAAGGTTTGTGTGTTAAAATATACGGGTCCTCTTCGAGGCCCGACCAGTGCCAAAAGGACTGGTACCACGGGAATCGGTGGCCCCACAGAGAGCCTATCCTATCTGTGACCGGTTATTGGTGAGGTCCCCTTCGGGGGTACACGTGGTGGTTGTGGTTTAAGATCGATTTATGTAGGTAAGGTGCAAGGTCGATCAAGTGTGCTGTTCCACTCTCAACAGACGGAGTTTGGATAGTCTCCAAACCCCTAAGCAAGAGGTTATAATGTGGATCTAGGCTTGCCTTGGAAAGGCTTGCTATATTATATAAATTGCTACTCATTGTGACTGTATCACACACAAAAAGCGATTGGTGGCAATCGTAAAGTGTTGTTATACTACATATTGGGGGCGCTAGTCTACGCCTAAGTTTCACTCGGTGGTAAGACCACCGTGAGGTTAGGCCGAGTAGGCAGGTACTCACGTTAATCTTGTTCCACAATTCACCTTTAAGGCTAATGGCGTGGGTCAACAATGTCTTGAAAAAGAAAATGTAAGAAATGAAGCCGCCGCATAAAAATATTTCGCAAATAATTCAGCCATTTGTAAAGGGCGAGGCCGATTTGCCGATTTATCCAAACTTTGACATGAGTATAACAGAGGAGTATGTATGAATTCTAAAAATTGGGTACATCGCACCTGCAAATTTGTTAGAGCTTGGCATTTCTTAAATTTTTTTTTTTCATTTTTAAAAATTGAACAAGGTCTTAAAGGTATAGTTAATACCTACAAATAAAAATAAGCGATTTATAAGTATAAATAAAGTTAAATATAAATTAAATTTCTTCAAAATAGGAATATAATTTTCATTTGATTTTATTTGAATTTTTTTCTCATAGTTAGTGAAAATTAAAATATTGTGGCAAAATTTCAAGGTTATATAGTATCTGAGTTAAAAACTAGACAATTTTTTAATTTCTTTAATTTTATTTAAATTTCAATCTACCATACATATGAGATAATAAGCAAATTTGATGACACATTAAACTGATATTTAAAGTTGAACATATAAAAGTACAACCTAGGCGAATTGAATATTAGGTAAACCTGATAGCCCAGTTGAGTATCTTATTCTATATGTGTTTTATACCCTCTTATGTTAAAATTTCTCTACATTTTCTTTGTGATACATTTTATTAAATAAAATTTAAATAAAATAAAAATTTATTGCACTTTAAGATTATGTTCCTTTATTTTTATTTTTCACGTATTTTCACATTTTACTTTAACTATTATAATATACGAGCTATCCCCGGCGCGCTTCGGTACACCTATCCACAAAAAATACAATAAAACGCACGCTATTCTTACGACAAAACTGTTTCAGTTTATATCCAAGGTATGACGGCCACTGTACCCATTCAATCTGTTTTTGCTAGACTATACGTATTACCATGATAATAATTTTTTTACTTTGTATGGGGGGTCAGTTCTGTTTTTGGCGTTGATAAGTGCGGACGCGATTTTTTTTTAGCTCGCATTAACAAAAAACAAAACATACATTGTGTGAATAATTTCAAACAACAACAAAGTTGTCTGTAATTTTTTTTTCTTTCTTTCTCTTTATTTTTTACAACGGCATATTGAATTGCTACTTTAGAAATAAAACAAAAACAATAAGGGCTAATGAGCCTCTTTAATTTAAGCAACAAAAATGTGGACAATGTTGTATTAAATAAAAACAAAAAAACTGAAAATAATTTGTGTGTAAATTCTACGCCAGTTATAGGTGCCCAATCTTGTTCGTCGCTTTTACTAAGCGATGACAATAATATAACTACAAACAAGTCGCCTTCTGAACACAGTGTTACCAACAGTAATATGGATAGTGCAGAAAAACCTAAGACGCAAGTGGGAATGGACAGATATATAACTGTATTGAAAAGAGGCTGAAGCCCTAAATCTTCGCAGATTGCACCAATGTGCAAAGTACTTAAAGATAAGGAGGCTAACGGAATAAGTTCCCAAAATCGTTTTGCTCTTCTAGATAACGAAACAAGTGAACAAAAAACGGCACCCAAGTCGTTTAAACCACCACCAATTTTTTTAAGGGAAAAAATTCGAACGAATTAATAAATAAGTTAATTTCAGTTATCGGGGAAAATTCATTCTGTGTAATTCCAATCAAGCGTGGTAACATTGATGAAACTAAAATTCATTTTATAGACGAAAGAAGTTATCGTAAAGCAGTAAAGGAGTTTGAAAGCTGCAATAAGAACTTTTATACCTATCAGCTGAAGAGTAGTAAAGGCCTACAGGTAGTCATCAAAAGTGTAGACTCATATGTTAATCCAGTGGAAATAAAAGCTGGCCTCCAAAAAGCAGGATTTAAGGTTAAAAGCGTTGACAATCTCAGAAATCGAGAGCGTGTCCCTAACCTCTATTTCGCGTTGAACTGGAACCTGGGGGTATTAGATTAAAGAAGAACGAAACGCATCCCATTTATAATCTAAAATATCTGTTACACCGCAGGATAAGTGTAGAGGAACCATATAAGCGGTCAGGACCCGTTCAGTGTTTAAATTGCCAAGAATACGGCCATACAAGGGCTTACTGCAAGTTGTCTCCGGTTTGCGTTGTGTGTGGAGAGCTTCATTGTTCCCCCCAATGCGACAAACCAAAGAATGACTCGAAGCTTAAAAAATGTAGCAATTGCGGTGGAAATCACACTGCTAACTACAGAGGCTGTCCAGTTTTTTCTGAGGTAAAGAAGTCAACTCAGAAATTAAATACTCCTGCTAGGCAGCCACAATACCAAGCAAATGCTCATTACCCTCAGTTAGCTCAACCCACAACCAAACATGTTTCATACGCGGATATGTTAAAATCCAATCAAGTTTTAGCGCACAAAGCGACACATACAACCAATTCTACCCCAAATATGCATCCAGAAGCTAAAGAACAAACACCATCTGGTAACTACAATCATCTCGAAGCAAGTATCGAGACATTAGTGCAATCGTTAAACAGTTTTATGAGCTCTATGAGCAGCATGATGCAAGAAATGGTTCGCATCCAATCTATGATGTTGCAGGCGGTACTTAACAAACCATGAACTGTTTAAAAATATGTTTCTGGAACGCAAACGGCTTACGCCAACACAAAAATGAACTCGAGTACTTCTTGAAGAACCAACAAATTGATGTCATGATGGTTTCAGAGACTCATTTAACAACAAATAGCTTTTTTAAAATCAATGGCTATATATTATATGACACTAAAGACCCCCGTGGCAGAGCATGTGGTGGTTCAGCTATTCTAATAAAGGCTCGAATTAAACATCATTTACTGTGTGATTTTTGTGAAGACTACCTTCAAGCAACAAACATCTGTATTGAAGAATATCATCAAAACTTTGTTATTTCTTCATCTCCTAGATTTCAAATATCAGAGAGTCAATATATCGACTTTTACAAATCAGTAGGACCCTGTTTCATAGCATCAGGCGAATACAAAGCTAAACATACGTTTTAGGGATCATACCTAATAACTCCAAAAGGTCGTATTTTGTTTGACACAATTTCAAAAATGCGTCTGAATTATATCGAGTGGACAATCCACCTATTGGCCTACTGATCGACCAAAAATACCTGATGTTATTGATTTTGGCGTGACTAAAGGTATTTCGAGAGAAATGATTAAGGTTGAAGCGTCACTCGAGTTATACTCAGATCATTCACCCACTATTGTCTATATATGGAATCAGCAAAATATCGTGTCGCCAACAACTTGCACAAGCATTAATTGGTTGAAATATAGAAAGTATCTCAGTACTCATTGTTCGGAAAACATACCGCTAAGAACACCAGAAGATGTGGACCAGAGTCAAATTTATTTTGATCAAAACCTTAAATCAGCTGCCAAACATGCGACAGAAACGAGACAACGAGCTAGATACAATCAAATTTATTTTGTAGATGTCGACCGGCTCTTGGCTAAAAAAAGAAAAATTAGAAGAGAGTGGCAAGCACACAGATCTCCTCAACTCAAATCTAGACTTAAAGATTGCACGAAACGGCTAAGACAGCTGCTAGAATCTCGAAGAGTAGCATCTCTGAAAAATTACTTGGAAGACCTCGACGCAACTGCATAATCAGATTATTCATTATGGCGTGCATGTAGGAACCTTAAAAGACCGGTCGTACGTAAGCATCCCTTGCGAACTTCTTGTGGAAACTGGGCAAGGAATGATACCGAAAAAGGCAATTTGTTTGTTGGACATTTGAAGAGGGTTTTCACCCCAAATGTATGTACTGATATTACTGAGTTGTCGTCAGTAGAGACTAGTGCTCCTAAGATTTAAATTTAGCGATATTGAAAGGGCAATAGCAGATTTAAACACCAAAAAAGCCCCTGGCGTTGATAAAACAAGCAACAAGATGTTAGTTGAGTTGCCCCGTATAGGTCGCAGAATTATTCTGTTTGTTTTTAATGCCATCTTACGTCTTGAGTACTTTCCCACAGAGTGGAAGGTCTCTTTGATAACTATGATTCCTAAACCAGGAAAGGACCACACAAAAGTAGAATCATATAGACCTATAAGCCTTTATCAAACGTGTCAAAGTTATTTGAGAGAATATTAATAACTAAGCTGAATCCAATTCTTAGCGCGAAGGGATGCATTCCGAACCATCAATTCGGCTTCAGAAAACAACATAGTACGATCCAACAAACACACAGATTAGTAAATGTAATTAAAACGACATTTGAAGAAAAAAATATACTGTTCTGCGCTCTTTATCGACGTTTCTCAAGCATTCGATAAGGTTTGGCACGAAAGCCTAATATTTAAGCTAAAGCTGAACTTGCCCGAAAACATGTATAAGCTCTTAAAAGGTTATTTAACGAATCGCAAGTTCTTACTAAAACAAGGTGACTTTTTAAGCTCGCCACAGCTCATTGAAGCCGGAGTTCCCCAAGGTAGTATTTTGGGACCAATTTTATATTTACTGTACACATCAGATATGCCAATTAGCACCCTAGTCCACACATCAACTTTTGCAGATAACACAGCTTTTTTAAGTATTCATGAAAGTGCCCCAGAAGCATCACAACTTTTACAAGACCACATACTCAATTTGAAAAAATTGCTAGAAAAATGGAGAATAAAAGTGAATGAACAAAAATGCACTCACATAACTTTCACACTGCGCACGGACTCATGCCCTCCTATTCGCATAAATAACCAAATGATACCACAGCTTTCAGACGTTAAATACCTGGGTATACATCTTGACCGTCGCCTTACTTGGAAAAGCCACATTGACTTCAAGTTAACACAAATGAAACTAAAAGCAGTACAACTAAATTGGCTTATTGGCAGAAACTCCACCCTGAGATTAGATTGTAAACTTCTACTGTACAAGTCGGTCCTCAAACCAATTTGGTGTTATGGGATTCAGTTATGGGGCACTGCCTCATTTAGCAATGTAGAAAAAATTTAAAGGCGCCAAAATAAGATTTTACGTATTATTACATCTGCTCCCTGGTATATAAAAAATTCGAACATCCACAAAGACCTAAACATGCCATCAGTTAAAGCAGAAATAGCGAAACATGCAGTCACATATCTAAAGAGGCTTGAATCTCATCCAAACCCTTTGGCGCGTAACATACTAATGAACCTGGTTACATTCGACTAAAAAGAAGAGATACTGCTTTTCTTGGCCGTACATTAGAGGGATGACCCGCAAATGATTTCAAAATCCATGAAACAAACATTATTTTTTATTTAATATTATGCTAATTACCCATAACGTTTTATAATAAAAATGCAATTTATTTGTTGGGGGAAAGAGCTAGTCCCTATACGTATTTCACTGGTTGCTCAAGCCAGATCATCAGGAAACCTTTTTCCTAATTTTAGAGAAGCCAAAAATACTCTATAAGTAATAAAATTCTACAAAACACAATGAGAAGTATAGAGTATTTTTGGCTTCTCTAAAATTAAGAAAAAGGTTTCCTGATGATCTGGCTTGAGCAACCAGTGAAATAGGGACTAGCTCTTTCCCCCAAAAAGATTTTGCAAAAACTAACAAAACTTTTGTTGTTTGTCTAACAAATTTTCTTCCTTTTTTATTTTCTTTTGAATTTTTCTTTGGGATTTTGACAACTATGGGTATTTTTACACAAACAAAATTGTCCGTGGTTGTTTTTGTTGCCACATTGCGATTACCTAGTATTCAATTCATCTTAAGTACAATTATAGAGATAGAAAAAATATGTTTTTGTTAAGAAAAATTAATTGATATTATTTGTACAAGAAACAATTAAAAAAATAAATAATTAAAAACAAAAATTTTATTGAAGTGTTGACTTTTGATTGAAAAAAAAGTAATACAATAAAAATAATAATAACAATAATAGAAATAGAAATAGTAATAATAATAAAGTAAAAAAAATAAAAAATAATATATAAAATTTTTATTTTTTTAATTTCCTGAATGGAAGATCTAAAATATGAAATCTTTTTGGTCTCTTTATTTCATCATTGTCGTCTAATAAATAAATAGAAATATCTTTCAATGTTTGAATTTTACAGTCATTATGAAATGCTTCGTTAGTTATATACCATGGTGATTGAACTATGAGTTTGAGAGTTTTGGATTGATATCTTTGAATTATATCAATATTTCAATGACTTGCAGTTTCCCATAGTTGAATACCATAAGTCCACACAGGTTGTAAAATAGCATTATTGTGTATTTTAGCCTAAAAAGGGTAAAAAGAGAAAAAAAAATTTCTTAATGAATGTATAATAATTTTATAATTTTGTACGTACGTTTAAACAAAATTTCGTGTAAAATTGATCACCCTTGTAAAAGATGGAGATGCTTCAATTTGACCCATTTTACATCGAAATTTTGAATTTAGCCTATACGTTCTAAAAACCCACAGCTGAGATCGGAAAAAGAATACTGCCGTAGTAAAGCTATGTATATTCCCAACTATTACTAAAGATATTTCATTGCCCCTAGTCCATATGGGGTCTTTATAGGCAAAAGACTAAAAAATTAAAATTTTGGGAGTTTTGGCATTTACTTTGGAAAATTTGGGATGGCGTTTACCTTAATGTTGCAGGTTTTTCACCATTTAATTTTCCCTAAATAATTACATATCCTCATAAAATATTATTTAAATCGGGCAACTAATATTTTATACATATTAGTAATTTTATAAAATCTTATTACATATTCAATATTTTTACTTTCCTCAAATTTAGAACACTTTTATCAGTTTATGTTACTAATTTATGACATTTTATGGAACTGTTATGTTTACATTACTTTTTAAAAGTGTGATAAATATGGAAATACTCATATTTAAAACCACATATTTTTGCACGTAAAAAAGATATTGATAGCAGACTGTCTCATCTATACCTATACTAACTCATTTTTATACACAAGAAAAATATAATTTTAGGAAAAAATTGTAATTCTTTCCTTTCGTTGCGAAGTTATAATGAAATAGGCAGATGATTTTTGTTCTATTCTTTACTTTAACACGTCTTGTTTAAAAAGTGACCTTTCACATATCGGAGGAAGCCGGAGCTTTTTTGCATTCATAGCTGTTCTCAATGCTAATTTCAAATTCGTAACATATAACGTTGTAAAATACTTTAATTTTTACCATCGTAGAGCAGGGAAACCATTTTATAAGTTTCTTCTCCCCTTTTTAAATTATATATCAATCATTTAGAGAAGTTTGTAATTTGGTCAAACTTCCACTAGTCGGACAGTAGACCTAAATTTATAGGATTACCCTTGGAAACTGAAACTCAGTCGTGTGAATTAAATCGCATTCCATTTGTTATTTTCAATAATGCTATAATAGTTATATAAAAAAATATATAATTAGGTTTAGTATATTGTTCAATAACAGTCATAATTGGTCATAAACAAAAATCCAAGTTTAGTATATTTAATTTTAGATATTTGTATTTGGATCACCCGGTAGTACATACTCATTTTATATATGCAGAATATAAAAAAGTTTCTGGTTTTATTTTGACTTTAAGAGCATTAGCATTTTTTCTACATTTTTGTTTTTATATTTACATAAACATATTATCTATTTAAACCCTACATTTTTATGCCCCGCTATAGCTGGGGAAAGTATTTTGAGATACAGATTTATTTAATATTTATTTGACTTATCATATTTTCAATTAACGCCATATAACATTCACGTTGCGTATAGAATGGTCGAAAACTGAATAATAACAATTTTACTCAGCAATATTACAATACAAACAAATTGAAAATCGAGTTCTTAAGTGTTTTTATCATTTTTCGAACATTTTAAATCTTTATATCATACAGCACGAACCCTAATTATAATTCTCAAAGTTTCTTCCAAGAAATTAATCTGTTTCCCAAATATATTTTTCTAATTCTATATAAAGCGTTTTTAATTCGCCTATGACTTAAATACTTACATTTTGAAATCTTTGCGTCTTCTCGGTATTTTACCAAAAGAAAAAAAAAACCAACCATTTGGAAATTTTTATTTGGTGTGGCTGCTTATTTTATCGTAGTTGATTTAATTAATGAATTTTGAATGAATTACAAATTATTAACACGTGTGATAATCGATATTGGATATTGGGGTATTAAAATTTACTTCACTTTAATTTTAATTTAATTTAATAGCGTGCCATAAATCCAAATAATAAATTCAATTATATTGGAATTACACTTAAATACTGCATCTACCGTTTAAATACTACCGAATAATTTCGGCTTATTTTGGCCAATCACCAATTTTGAGTTCTTTGATGTTATTTAATAAACAAAAGACTTAAGAAACAAACACGATTAAAAAATAATGCAATTTTTAAGATTCATTTTTACTACAATTGTATGTGCTTATATTTTCGTCTTTTTTAACATAAATAACATATAAAATTCACTTCAGAACATACTAAATGAACTAACAAAAGACAACAGAAGCATAACCTTAATTAGAATGATGACAAATTCAAGACAATAAAAAAAACCAACAGAAAGCAACGAGTCATTAATAAAGTTTAGGGTGATTCCCCAAAACCTGATAAATAATTTGAAAAAAATTAGATGACACATACATGGGGAAACTAACCAGGCATTTTATGGACTCAAACCTGTTTTGAATGTTATTCTGCTAAGAAATTAATCACTCATCATAGTAAATTTATTGTTTTAAATGTTAAAATAAATCGATTAAAAATAATCAAAATATTTTTAAATACCTCGAATTGCTTGTCATAAACTTTATTTCTTAGTATCAAAGCTAAACCTTTCATCAACATTAATATAGCTGAACTGAACTCAATATACTCAGAGACTTTTACTACAAGAGTAAGCGCAAATCGAAACTTTCTAGAAAATTATTACAGCTTTTTTATTACAGCAATTTATAACCTCTACAATAATTCTCAAAAAAGTGATAGATCATATTGACCTTTTGTATATAATATTAATACCTCTACATTAAGCAATCCTGGAGGCTTTACCTCCATTCTTTAAAAACTTTGAAAGGAAAAATCTATATAATTCTAAAGACATAGATTGTACAAGCCAATACTAATGGAATTTCTTGATAAAGTTTTTAAACATAAAGAATATAGAATATGACTTTACAATAGTCAAACAAAAAGAAGAAGTCTACACACGCAAAGAAAAAACATGGTTGAGGTAACCATAATCTAAGAGCAATATATTATGATTAAAATATGATTGTAGCCAAACTATATTATTATTAAAACAATAATAATTATATGGTTATCTGAGAACCACATTATTGTATAACTTAAACATAACACTGTAATATATAAAATTTTATTATGAAACTAGCTGTGCTCACCACTTCATGAGCGTCCTGACAATATTTTGCTCGATTTTGCTTTGAAAGTATTCCACACTAATAGTAAGATAGCAATGTGATTCCACAAAGTAAAAATTCAAATCAAATACAAATTTTATTCAATCGACGCCTAATGGTACGCTATAGTGTGTAAAATAACCCAGTTTTAAACCGAAAATTTCAGTACCTGTTAACCGGACATTGCATTTTTTCACTGCTTTTTCTCCACTTTCTCTTGGAAATAAGATATTTTTTCGGAAAAATGTATCCTATCTTAGAATCAGGATGCTAAGGTACCACCTCCCATATTATATATTTCATTATATGTATAGATATAGATAAATTTAATAAATTTAGTTAGATACTCGCATATATTTATAAATACCATATTTATTTGTATAGACATACCTCCCTCATAATCACACACAATAATTTTTTACATACTTTATTTTTAAGCATTCGATATGGGAAATGACTCAATTTTTAATTTTTATTCTATGTTAGAAACCAGTAAAATTAGATTCTTATAATTTTAAAAATTTAAACACCAAACTTAAAAAAACAAACATTATTTGTTTGTTTTTAGTTATACTGTGGTTATATGTAATAAGCTTTTCATAATTTGTTCACTAATAATATGGTTATAAATGCAATATTATTGTAAAATACCAATAAAACTTCTTTTCTGGTTTGAAAATTGTTAGTTCAAACCAACCTTTTTTTCGGTGTAGTAACCATTTAATGATCAAATAATAACAAAAACTTGTTTGCCGTAACCATAGTAAATAAATTGTTCGTCGTAACCATATATTGTTACAGAGTACATAGGATAGTTCTTATGACCATATCATAATCATGTTTTTTCTCTACGTACGCATCAACCAATCAGTCATTATGTTCTGCCCAATTAATTTGTTTGGCTTTTTTCTATTGGAAAATTTGTGAACGATTTAAGAGGTAAGATGGACAAAGCCGTGTTGAAGTTTCAGAAAAATAAAAAAAAACTCCTAAACTGCATGCTGTGGTCAATCATGTCAAAGACTTTTGAATGATCTAGAAGGACCATGAAGTTTAATTTACCTTCATCTAGTTCACGTCGCACAGTGGCTGAAAATCGTTTTTCGTTGGCCAAAATTCTGTAACTTTTGAACCGATCAAAATATTGAAATAATTTTTTTTTAATGGATAGATATTTAGCTCAGCTTGATTCAGTTTTAATTACATTAAAATTGATTGAGGACTTTTTAAGGAATTCGAGGTCAAAGTTGAACATTTTAATTTTTTTAACTTTCAGAGTGAAATATGGGTTTATTCTGTGTTTAACATAGTAAAATATCCCTCTAAGATCCAAAAAAGTATATATATTCTTGATAAGTGATGAAATCTAAGACGATATAGCTATGTCCGTCTGTCCATACGTCCGTCTGTCCATCCGGCCGTCCGTCCATTCGCCTGTCTGTATGAACACGATTCAGTCTAAACGAAAAGAGCTAGACCCTTGAAATTTGGTACATATATATCTTGAAGGATATGGCAGGCTAAGTTCGTAAATGGGCCAAATCGGACCAGGGGGAAAAAAATTCCCCTAAGAAGAACTAAACCAACCCCTGAAAAACTACACATTTTTACAAGTTTTTTTGTAAATTTGTTAAGCAAATGAAACATTTTTATGTCAAAGAAGGTTCAAGGTCTTTACCCTGGAGCCAGAAAATCATAAAAATTTATTTTTGGACCCCGCCCCCTTTTTGTGGGCGTTTATATAGCATATTATATGAAAAATAGTGTCAATAATTAACAAATTGTATTACCTAAGCCTAGATTGCATAAAAAATTAATTTTTAAGCTTTCATGACGAATGGAAAATATACTCGGATCTTCTGCGCTACCTTCACCTCACCCCCCCAAAAAAAAAAATTTTTTTTTTTTTTTGGTTAAGCAGCAAGAAAATATAATTTTTATTCATTTGACTTAAATATTAATTGCAAATATTCCATATTTTGTTCTGTGCTATTTCTGTTCTTTAGTAGTTTTTTGGCTTCTTCATCTAAATCCCGATGGTCCACTTTCCATTGATTTCGAATACTGGATATGAACGGATCTGACGTTGCCAATAATATATTAAATAGATCTTCATTTGTTGAATTCCATGAAATTTTCCTAGTATTGTGCTCTCTATAAAATATGTAATCCTTGTTCCTTTTTTCCTGAGCCTCCTCTGATAGATCTCCAAGTGGTACCAAATGATATTTAATGACATCTTCACCATGATAAAGGATTTTGTGAACTGTTGCAGACATATTTCTCCATGGGTAGTTAGTTGTATATATTTTTGCAGTTTCCTTAGCATAATCTCCAAATTTTCTACAGTCAATTTCAATGATGGCAAACAGTCCATTTTAGCAGCGGTTATGTGATGATATGCTGGATATATATTTGAGCCTTTTTCAATCGCACGCTGTCTGAGTTTAATATATTGCTGTTTTGTTAATTTCAAATCCAGAAATAATGCTAATGCCTCCTCATTTGTGTACTGTATTGCATCATTCGGAGTTGGTATACTTTTAAGAATCCGTTTTGTTCTCGGTGGACTAGCTTTAACAACTTTTTTAATGATATCCACTTTTGTAAATTGGTTCTGTGATCGTAATTGATGTAGGAAAGATTCTTTTATATTTGTAGAACCAAAGGCATCGTTAATATTTTTAGGCTTCCGCCTCTTAGATCTATCGCTGCAATTGTCCACTAATGATTTGCGTGGTCTTCCAGCCTTATCTTGCTTTGTTGTTTCTTCAGCGACAGTAAGTTGACCTTCTAACCACTTTGCACTTTTTGTATAAAATTTTTGTTTACTGTACATAACTTCTTTGTAGCGTTTTTTTAGTGCTTTGACGAAATTATATAATTGCTCTTGCATTTCGGTGCTACACGAATTTAAGTTTAATTTTATTTTAACGTAACTAAGAACATCTTCCTGATTTTTGTTTCTAAAATACACTTCGGCCAGTTCTTTATAACTGAAGCTCTCCATTTTCTTTTGAATATTTTTATTTGCGTTTGTTATGTTTTATGTTTTTTTAGATACATGTTCTTCACATACTGGTCTTTAATTTCATAGCAGGTAGCGCTTAAATTGAACAAAACTGCACTCATGCGTCAATATGGGGTTGTTTTTTAACTTTAGTGGTTTAATGTCGCAATTATTGTTATAAAATTGTTTATGACTTTGGTTGACCCTAACATTTGATAACAGGTAAATTTAGAAAGATATCATATGCTTCCTGAGAGCCCATTGTGATAATTTTATTACTTATTTTTTGCTGATCAAAACAAAGCCATTAAACCCTTTCGAAGGTATTATATTTATTTTTTTAGTTATACGTAGCCTAAACTAAAAAAAAATAAACTTTTAGGCAAAAAAGTGAAAATTTAATACACCATTGTATATGAATTTTTTTCGAGTAATTTCATTAAAATGAAAAAAGTGTTCTACAGGCGGCTCGTGGCGGGTGCAAAAGTATATATAGCCTTAAAGAGTACACTTTCACCTTTCTCGTGGTTGTATACGTTTCTTGTTCCCTTTTGTTCCCTAGAAGTTCTATTCCACTAAAGTTTAAATTTGAGGAAAATATAGTAGTTTCATAAATATTTCATAACGCCCCTAATATTAAACGCTAGAGCTGTGTCTACTTACAACAGCTAAAGACAATAATCCTACCAACATTATAAAAAAAACCGCAGACCATTATCGATGATAGCTTGCGAGTAGTAACCATTTAATTTTGATAAAAAACCAAAGAAAAACACCTTTTTCTGAAATTAAAAAAAAAGTTGAGTTTGACAGCATGCCACGCCCACAATTATCAATATTTTAACATAATTTTTTGGCTACCTTAATTTAAATATATTAACTACAAAATGACGTAAAAATTTTTAAAATCGGTGACAAAAAAAAAATTTACTTTTGGCCAACGATAAACGATTTTCAGCCTCTGTGCGTCGTATATTTTCAACTACATCCAATAGTTTATCATTCAATAAATTATTTTCCTTAATATAAAGCCTGGTACTCTGTTCAGTTTTTCATGCGGAATACTGTCAAACAACATACATACATAAAATATTTTTATAAAAAAGTCATGAAAAAATGTTGCAGAAGTAGTACTCTGTTTTTACTGTGAAAAAACATGAAATGTTTCAGGCAACATTTTATCAAAACTGTAAAATAAAGCAAACGAGCATTATTTCATGTGGAATTTTTTGTAAAATTTGTTGCTGCTTTAAAAGGAATAACATCGTAAAATTCATTCAAATCACGAGATAGACACCACATTTTAAATGTCAAATTTTCGTTGTGAAATAATTGATGTTGCTCAACATTTTCCACAAATTCGAACAGAGTACTAGACTTAAGATGAGATTTGAAAATTAAGTATTTTTTCCAGAACTTTGTACAGGTAACACAAAATAGCTATTGGCCTGAAATCAGAATCAGTTTTCGATATTGGCACTATTTTTGCATATTTCCATTTCGAAGGAGAGGTGCTAGTCATTATAATACTGTTATGTGTTATATATGGCAAAAGTACAGGTAGCAACATCTTAATAAATCTGGGTAAATGTTGTCACAGCCTACAGCATTCGACTTAATTAAATTAAAACAAAAGGACTTCTGATTGACTCACACAAGTGAATTAAAAAAGATTCAGGTATTCAGGTTTATTATAACTTAGACTTGAAAGACTGTAAAATCTGTTATCAGCTGGCACCAGAGATATATTTGTAAATGCTCTGCTAAGCTCTTCTACATCTAATTGGCAATTGTTTACACTCTCTGTTCTACCAACCCCAAATTTCTCACCTCGAATACGCAATGTCTCTTTTATAAATTAGTAATTTAATACGAGCAGAAAATCAAGGCTTTGTTCTAGAGTTGATTATTTTAGATTTAATTGGCTTAAACGGCTTACGCCAACACAAAAATGAACTCGAGTACTTCTTGAAGAACCAACAAATTGATGTCATGATGGTTTCAGAGACTCATTTAACAACAAATAGCTTTTTTAAAATCAATGGCTATATATTATATGACACTAAAGACCCCCGTGGCAGAGCATGTGGTGGTTCAGCTATTCTAATAAAGGCTCGAATTAAACATCATTTACTGTGTGACTTTTGTGAGGACTACCTTCAAGCAACAAACATCTGTATTGAAGAATATCATCAAAACTTTGTTATTTCTTCGATTTATTCACCTCCTAGATTTAAAATATCAGAGAGCCAATATATCGACTTTTAAAAATCACAAGGTCCCTGTTTCATAGCATCAGGCGACTACAACGCTAAACATACGTTTTGGGGATCACGCCTAATAACTCCAAAAGGTCGTGTTTTGTTTGATACAATTTCAAAAATGCGTCTGAATGTGATATCAAGTGGACAACCCACCTATTGGCCTACTGATCGACAAAAAATACCTGATGTTATTGATTTTGGCGTGACTAAAGGTATTTCGAGAGAAATGATTAAGGTTGAAGCGTCACTCGAATTATCCTCAGATTATTCACCCACTATTGTCTATATATGGAATCAGCAAAATATCGTGTCGCCAACAACTTGCACAAGCATTAATTGGTTGAAATATAGGAAGTATCTCAGTACTCATTGTTTGGAAAACATACCGCTAAGAACAACAGAAGATGTAGACCAGAGTCTAATTTATTTTGATCAAAACCTTAAATCAGCTGCCCAACATGCGACAGAAACCAGACAACCAGCTAGATACAATCAAATTTATTTTGTAGATGTCGAGCGGCTCTTGGCTGAAAAAAGGAAAATTAGAAGAGAGTGGCAAGCACACAGATCTCCTCAACTCAAATCTAGACTTAAAGATTGCACGAAACGGCTAAGACAACTGCTAGAATCTCGAAGAGTAGCATCTCTGAAAAATTACTTGGAATACCTCGACGCAACTGCACAATCAGATTATTCATTATGGCGTGCTTGTAGGAACCTTAAAAGACCGGTCGTACGTAAGCCTCCCTTGCGAACTTCTTATGGAGACTGGGCAAGGAATGATACCGAAAAAGGCAATTTGTTTGTTGGACATTTGAAGAAGGTTTTCACTCCAAATGTATGTACTGATATAGCTGAGTTGCCATCAGTAGAGTCTAGTGCCGTAGTACCCCTAAGATTTGAATTTAGCGATATTGAAAGGGCAATAGCGGATTTAAACACCAAAAAAGCCCCTGGCGTTGATAAAACAAATAACAAGATGTTAGTTGAGTTGCCCCGTATAGGTCGCAGAATTATTCTGTTTGTTTTTAATGCCATCTTACGTCTTGAGTACTTTCCCACAGAATGGAAGGCCTCTTTGATAACTATGATTCCTAAACCAGGAAAAGACCACACAAAAGTAGAATCATACAGACCTATAAGCCTTTTATCTAACGTGTCAAAGTTATTTGAAAAAATATTAATAACTAAGCTGAATCCAATACTTAGCGCGAAAGGATGCATTCCGAACCATCAATTCGGCTTCAGAAAACAACATAGTACGATCCAACAAACACACAGATTAGTAAATGTAATTAAAACGACCTTTGAAGAAAAAAAATACTGTTCTGCGCTCTTTATCGACGTTTCTCAAGCATTCGATAAGGTTTGGCACGAAGGCCTAATATTTAAGCTAAAGCTGAACTTGCCCGAAAACTTGTATAAGCTTTTAAAAGATTATTTAACGAATCGCAAGTTTTTACTAAAAGAAGGTGACTTTTTAAGCTCGCCACAGCTCATTGAAGCCGGAGTTCCCCAAGGTAGTATTTTGGGACCAATTTTATATTTACTGTACACATCGGATATGCCAATTAGCAGCCTAGTCCACACATCAACTTTTGCAGATGACACAGCTTTTTTAAGTATTCATGAAAGTGCCCAAGAAGCATCACAAATTTTACAAGACCACATACTCAATTTGGAAAAATGGCTAGAAAAATGGAGAATAAAAGTGAATGAACAAAAATGCACTCACATAACTTTCACACTGCGCAGGGACTCATGCCCTCCTATTCGCATAAATAACCAAATGATACCACAGCTTTCAGACGTTAAATACCTGGGTATACATCTTGACCGTCGCCTTACTTGGAAAAGCCACATTGACTTCAAGTTAACACAAATGAAACTAAAAGCAGTACAACTAAATTGGCTTATTGGCAGAAACTCCAACCTGAGATTAGATTGTAAACTTCTACTGTACAAGTCGGTCCTCAAACCAATTTGGTGCTATGGGATTCAGTTATGGGGCACTGCCTCAGCTAGCAATGTAGAAAAAATTCAAAGGCGCCAAAATAAGATTTTACGTATTATTACATCTGCTCCCTGGTATATAAAAAATTCGAACATCCACAAAGACCTAAACATGCCATCAGTTAAAGCAGAAATAGCGAAACATGCAGTTACATATCTAAAGAGGCTTGAATTTCATCCAAACCCTTTGGCGCGTAACATGCTGAATGAACCTGGTTACATTCGACTAAAAAGAAGAGACACTGCTTTTCTTGGCCGTACATTAGAGGGATGACCCGCAAATGATTTCAAAATCCGTGAAACAAACATTATTTTTGTCTAGCACTGGCTGGACTTAAAAAGAATATTTTATTTTAGACTTAAGATACGAGTAATTATTGTTAGTTCAAAAATATTGAAGATACAATAAATAAATTCTGAAAAAAAAAATTGGAATAGAGTCATCATACAGACGTTGTATATTACTTTCGAATTTTTTTAGAACTGTCTGATTCAGACAACAACTTTAAACGAATCTCAGTGTAGATGTTATATTTTATTTAACTATAATTAACAACTATCTATATAATTAATAGGCAAACACGTTTTTTGTAAAATCCTTTTACGTCCGTAATACTACACCGATTTTGGAAAGACTTATATGGTTTTAAAGCTTTTTCTTTTTTTAAAATTACGATTGTGCACATCTGTGAAAATCGTAATTTTATTTAAAGCGGTTCGGTACTTTAGGAGTAATACGTCTATGATGTTCTTACAAACACCAATAAATAAATATGTATGTATGTATTTGTGTATGTATGTACATGTTGTTCTCTTAGCTGGATGTCGAAAACACAAGTAAATTTTAAGAGAAACCCGTGCGTTTTCGTGTTTAATTATGGCCATACTTTTTCTTCCAAGTGTTTATTTTATTTTATTAAAAAGGGGCAGCGAAGCGCACCAATGATAACTAGTTTAAATTAATATAAAGAATATATAATATTGCTTATTAAAAGAATCCTTTGCGGTCCAAGGCATCACCAAGATTAAATTTTTTCCATCACTCTGGTTGGCTATCCAACTTAATGATTACATTGCGCTAACCAGAGCAGATACTATCTATTATCGATAGTTCTATTTTCTAAGTGTTTTTCCAATACGGTATTACTCCATACAGTATTAAATACGTATATTTATATAAAAATGCTTATCAGATGTCGCTTACAAAATTATGTATTATTTGTGTATATCTAAAACATGTTTATAAAAAAAACATGTTTATAAAAAAAAATTATTAGGCAGCTTATAATTATAAACAAAACTATTATATTGTAAACAAAATTAGTCTGAGTTTAGACACGAAAACATTTGGGTTGGATACATTTAGTTTTGAAGAGAGCGTCGTTTTGTGTATGGCAGTGTTGGGATTTCAAAATGTTTTAATTGTACCGCACCAATGGTAGAATTGTACCAAATCAGCATCAATTGTACCAAAATTTTTCATTAAGTTAAAAAAAAAAAAACAAAACATACATGCAGTAGCTCAGCAAGAGCACAAATCAAATCTTTTATACTAAAGTATTTTAATCAAATGATAATTTTCTTTGATACCTTGATTCCAAGAATTTCTGATTCTGTGTTGCTAATTTACTAACAATTATTTTGCCAAAATGCTTACCTATTTCATAAGCAAAGGGTTTACTTTGTTAGGATCTGGTTAAACCACGATTTCCATCAAGTGCTTGAAACTCCACCAAAGTCATCGGATCTAAATCAGATAGAGTATGCGTGGAATTATTTGAAAGAACAATTAAAGAGTCATCTAATTACCAAAAATACCTCACGATTTCTCAGTAGAAAAAATAAAAAATATATCAGCCGAATACTGCCAGAAATTGATCGAGTCGATGAAAAAAGTTCAAATGCTGCAGTTCAGCAAAGAGTTATTTTAACTGAATTAACTATTACTTATACACCCAGGCGAACGATCTGTCAAAAATAGCAAGAGTGCTAAAAAACTATGTTAGTGTGGATTAGAAATGTATGTGTTTGATAGACTTTTTGACAACTCTTTATGATTTGATAATCCTTTGAAAAAATTCATAAAATAGTATTTTTCCATGCGATTAGAGTTGCAAAATCTTTTTTTGTATGGTAGTGTGGCCATAAAACGCTATTTTAAAACGATTTTTTGAGTATAACAGAATTCTCAGTCAGATTTTTTTTGTGATTGAATTGTATAATTGTATAAATCCTTGCCTTAAATAATAAAAACCTTGCACATAAATCAAAAAGTTGCAGTTTAGTTAGTTCTAGGCAGGTTTGGAGAACTATGAAGTTAGGAGTGTTTATAGAAAATTTTATGAAATTTAACGATTTATTGAATAAATTTTAAGTGAAATTGTAACAAAAAAGTATAAAATGTACCAGTGTACCACCGATGTGTCAATTGTACCACAAATCCCAATACTGGTGTATGGTACTCGGCCATTCCCTTGTTGACATTTACTTTGTTAAAATTGTTTTTGCGTTTAGAAATTTGCTTCAATTAAAATAAAACGCGTTGCCTACACACAACAATTTTGATGTATTAAATATTTATATCTACATATGCTTGTTAATAAATGATCTCAAAATAACTTTGTTAGAAATTAATCAAAAATGTTTTGTTCCTTTTTGCTTAGTTTTTCATGTTTTATTAGATTTTTATAAAAATTATCATATCTTTTCTTAATAAAGCAATCTCTGGGCTTGAATTAAGTTCGTTGTATATACTTTTTCTTATATTAAAAAACAGGTATGTATGTATTAAAAAAATAAATTTAATAATTCTGACAAGAATTTGTTACTATCGATAGCATGAACGATAAACTATCAAAAATATATGTAGAATGTGGTGATTATGGATGCAGTAATTTCCTTGTTAGGACGGATAGGAGTGTGAACATTGTTAAATTATTTTAAAATAACTCTGCTAACTGCGTTTGCAGCAGCGTGTTAAAGGTCGTTTCATACTAAAATGAAAGTAATAATACTTTTGAACAAAAGGCCACCCAGATCTAAACGCTGTTTTAATAAAAAAAAAAACAATAACAATAACAATAACAACTCATCATGTTAGGGCTTCATTTTCCTCAAAAGTATTAATAAGTACTTCTATTGTGTATAGTGTGAAGCGGCTTTAACTAGTCTTGGTAAGATTTTTATTTTACATTTACATTTATTTTATGTACGCATCTGCAGGTTACTTCCCTATAAAAGTTTTTAAAAATTAATTGTGACATGCTATGACGTATTTGGAATCTTAGCTCTCTTATACATACGTGTTAAGCGTAAAATGTAAACAATGATGATATTTGTTATTCATAAGTATCTTACACAACAACGTTAATTATTAACAATTTTTTTTTTTTGAAGTTACACAGTCAAATGAAGAATTTCTGAAAATTTAAAAAAACTTAAAGAATGGGAATAAGAATTTTAATTTGGGTGATTGTTATTTTGAAATTGATAGATTTTTCTATTTTTGACTATCAGTCAAGTCAACATTAGAACTGAGATTGTTACCAATCGCCATAAATCTTAACAACTTGGCATTTCACGCACCAGAAACATAAGAATTTTGTGCAAAGATTTCGGATTATTCGCTTAAAAGGCCTAATTAACTCAGCAAATGAAAGCAACGACCGACAAATCATCTTATTTGACGAGGCGCATTTTCATCTCGGCGGCAAACAAACAAAATAGCCGCATGTGGAGACCGGAAAACCCGCACATTATGATGAATGAATTCATTATTGCAAATTTCTGCCAACTAAACAATAAAATATCAAATATCTCTATACCATAAATTCATATTATCGCCGCAATCATATGACACTTTATTATCATAGCTCTAGTCAATATTAAAAGACTTGAAACATTAAGGCCAAGTACGGCATAAATAGGCATCGTCAGCATAACAGTACTTGAAATATTCAAGGCCCAGTACTGTAACCGACAAACGCTGAAATAGCTTTCGTTGTTAAAATGATTTGCTACACCGAAACAATCTTCAACGTGAAAACAAAATATTGTTCTTAGCATAGTTATAAGCCAATAGACTTAAAGGGCTGATTCAGCAGATAGAAGTGAAAACTAATAATATAAATCAGGGACCGTAACAGTTACGACTTTTTTCAAAAAAGTCAAAATATAATAGTTATTTTTTGACTTTTATTCTTTCGGTTAGAAATAAAAGTTAAAATTTGACTTTTATTTTTTCGATCAAAAATAAAAGTTAAAATTTGACTTTTATTTTTTCGATCAAAAATAAAAGTTAAAATTTGACTTTTATTTTTTAAGTCAAAAATAAAAGTTAAAATCTGACTTATATTTTTTCGGTCAAAAATAAAAGTTAAAATTTGACTTTTATTTTTTAAGTCAGAAAAAAATTGACTGCCATAATAATAACAATGTAATGGAAATATAAGAAAAATAAGATCGATGACAATCAGTGTTGTTGTTTTGGTTATTTCTAACCAAAATTGGTTACATGGTTTCAGTTTGGTTACATTTTTCTCCAAAGAGAAAAAGAAAAGATATTTCTGTCATTGGAATTCTAATAATAGGTCTAAAAGCTTTTCAACAACATTTTAATAGATGAATGAAGAAGTAAAAGCATTGTTCATTGATTTGGCACAATATGATACCCTTTTTGCAGTACTTCCTTTTTTACTAAAATTTGGTTACAAAAACTTTAAGGCCGCGGCTCGTTAGTTATACTTTAAGTCCCAACTATAATATGCATAAGCTGGCTTAAGCTAATGTCAAAAAATGAACGAAAAGTCTGTGAAATGCTTAAGCCTCTTATTGAAGACTTTTAGGTGGCTACAATGTACTTAGATGAATCTAGAAACTATTATGCCACAGTTGCACATTTGTTTTATTCGTACTTTTGCAAAATAATACTTTTTTTTCTCAATAAATGAAATTTGTTAACAGAAAGGTGTTAAATAAACATATTAAATATTCTTAATACCATTCATATGAGCCCTTGATTATGATAGTGGTAAAAGTCATATATTTTATGTTTCGAGATATTAAGAGGTTTATATTTTAAAGGATTAAAAAATATTTTTCTATTATGGAATAAAATATTTTGACAATTAAATAGTGCCAAAAAAAGAGTATTTGTTATGATTGTGAAATTTATAACCATTTTTAAAAGGTAGTGTGGTTAACTTTTTTAACATCTGCTGTCAATAAGAACAAAAGTCAAATTTTCACTTTTATTTCTGACTTAAAAAATAAAAGTCAAATCTTAACTTTAATTTTTGACTTAAAAAATAAAAGTCAAATTTTAACTTTTATTTTTGACCAAAAAAATATCGGTCAAAAAATAATTATTATAAAGTGACTTTTTGATAAAAGTCAAAAAAATTAAAGTCTTTTAAGTTTATTATTCCTTAGCATAACAGCATCAATATGCTGTATTCAAATATCTGATAGACAAATTATATCCACCTGACTTTTTGATTTTATATTTTAAAAATAACTGTTATTTTCGGTCCCTGATATAAATAATTTTCTATAGCTCAAGTGGTTAGCACGTTGACTACTAAAACATGCTCACCTCACGAGTTTAATACTCAGCCGTGGCAAGATTCTCCTCATAATAATGCATATCACAGCGCCATTCTTCGCCGGCATTACCACATAGCACTAAAGTAAAGTAATTATAAATTGGCTAATTGGCTTCAAACTAATACGCCTACATAACACCAGAGATGCTGCAACACTGTTCTAAAAATAATCATAACCTGCAATTGCATTGTTTCCATAAATGAAGTTTTACTATCGCACTAACCATATGTCTTATCTAATCATATCCATTTCCAAAGGAAGTAACACACATAACATAGGCATTAATTGCCTGAGAGTTCTTTTTAATAAAATTTAATAGTTGACACTTCACATTGATAAGTTAGTTTTACGGCACAAGATTAAAAATTTTAAGAATCAAAAGAAATTGCAACAACACTTAAACGCAACAGCTTTCCAATAAAGCTTATTAATAATTTAATCAAAGAAACAGAAATTAAACTTAAAAACATTTATTCTCACAACAACAATACTAATGATAACAACCAACAAAAAAATTTTTACGGTTTGACAGACAACAAAAGTTTAAAATCAATAATAAAAACAGATCAAATACAATTTTCACACAAACCAAACAGCAAACATTAGCCAAAATATTTACAAACATGAAAGACAAATTAGAAAAACAAAAACAATGCAATGTGGTGTGGTGTATGAAATAAAGTGCAAAGGCAGTGATGAACAAAGCTGTGATTTAATATATATTGGAACAGCAAAACGAACATTGGAGACAAGAATGAGCAGCGTTGTCAACTTGGTGCGTTTCGCACCATTTTGGGTGCTTTTTCAATTTTTTTGTGCAAAAATTTCACGAGTTGGTGCGTGGTGTGCTTTTTTTTAAATTTTGGCGCTTTTTTTAATTTTTGGTGGCACCAACAGTGCAAAATATTCATAGTCATTTTTACAGACCATAATAAGAACAACTAGTAATGATGTTTAAGACATACCAAATCATATGCACAAAGTAAAACGGTATTGTTCTTGTATTAATTTGTGTTATGTTAAAAAAAAGAAACATTTCACTGTAAGGAATTTGCTATCCCTACAATACACATTGGTTTTCCCATTCAGCTGTTAGGCAAAAGACCTGCGAACAAATATATCAATTAATAAATACTCATAATGAGTATCCTGATAATACTTATAAAGAGTTCAATAGAAAAGTCGAAGCAATTTTAAAAATGTGGCTTGATTTAAAAACGGTATTTAATACATTTCCAACATCTCAACAATATTTTTTATCTAACCAACTAAAAAATATATACAATGATGATATTAATTATGTTTATTTAGTATATTTATCCGATATTTGGTGTTAATCTCGCATTTGAATCAAAAAATGCCGACCAGACTAAATTATTTGATGATTTGCACAATCTCTTATAAATTTTGAAATCCAAACTCACTGAGCCTGACATTGAATTCGAATTTTTTAACAGGTGATATCAATACATCGTTTGATATTTGTTGTTTTAAGTTTGAAGAATTAAAGAAAATAAGTAATGCAGCAAAGAAAGATTATATCAAAAACTTGTTGTAAATTCACCAAAAAATTAGTTGAAAAAATTCGGGCGAGACTGCCTTCTAATGTTGAAATTTTACAAAAAAAAATGATATCATGGCATTAGCAGTACAATTTGCATCCGATATCGAAATATTGTCTAGTATTGAAAACGGATGGCGAATGGTATACCTTATGCAATGGAAAAATATTGACTCAACATTAGAATTTTGGACTGAAGTTAAATGTTATTGTTAAACGATGTATATTGTGAATGATCGCTGATTTCTATTTAAAAAGTTGTGTATGCAATATATGAAATAAAGAAAAATGTATTATCTAGTACAACTGAATACAAACATATTTGTTTAGTTTTTTTTTTTAGTTTTGTTAAGTCTTATGATTTAATTTGTTTTTTTTTTTTAAAAAACCTTTAACTTTAAGACTGTTTTATTGTTATATTTTTAAAACAAAAATATTATACTTTTTTTAGAAAATGAATTCATTCAAGATTTTAAATAAAAACGAAATTCTAAAATTTGATGCGTTTTCTCTTAAATGGTGCGTTTTTTCTCCACTTTGGTGCGTTTTGAAATTTCAAAGTTGACAACGCTGAGAATGAGTGAACATAAAAACGATATTGCAAAACAGAAAGAAACAACAGCACTATCGCAACACATACTTAATACTGGATATGCAGCTGATTTCGAAAGGGTCAAAATTTTAGATATAGAATGCAAAGAAAGAAAAAGATACACAATAGAAAGTCTACGTATTCAGCAAAACATTAACAAAACTATGAATTTGAAGGAGGACACAGACAACACAAACACTAACTACAGTTAAAATAAAAAAAATTTAACTGTGATATTTAATTTAAGTTGTGTTTGATTTTTAACTTTATGTTTGATTGTTGTGTTATTTGTCAATAACTGTCATTAGTAATGTGATCATTATTTATATTGTAAGTTAATTATTTGGTGTATCTAATTGTAATAATAAAAGGTTTTAATTTTAAATAGACGAAGCCTTTAATAAAGTCAACAAAAAATTAACGAAACGTTGGGTAGATATGTAATAAAAAAGTTTTTTATTGACATAAACTGTGGTAGGCCTGACCAGCTTAAGATTATTTAATCAACAACACAAAATTGCGTTATATTTACTGAACTTGTGGCGTGTACACTCTCCTGTATAACTGCGGAATATTATATGATCGACATAATATTTGTAGCTACCCAAATTAAATGAACTAAGCCTTATAGCAGGTAAAAGTATTGAAATAAAGTTAAAATTGATATTGTAAGCAAAAAGAATATTACATAGATGTAACGGTCTCTATAAAAACATGTGCTTGTACTTTGTGATCTATGTTCATATAGGGTAAAAACAATGAGTTGACCGCACCGATTTCGAATTGGATGAAATTTGATACGAAGGGAAAGTTAACCATAATAATAGCGTTTGCCAACTTTCAGTATCCTAGCTCTCGTACTTTCAGAATTATGGCCATTCCAAGTTGGCAAAAATCAATAAAAATGCACTCAGATGCCTTAACGCAATTTTTAATATCTCGAAAAGTATTCATTGTACGTTAATAATGAAGGGCTCATTTTACAGACAAAAACATGCGCCATTCAAAAAAAAAAATTTTTGGAATTTTCGATCAAGGATAATGTAAATAAAAAAAGGACTAACATTTCCAAAGGATATATCTCGAAAATCAATATTTTTAAAATTTCTGCCAAATTTCAATATGGAGTCTTCATTACAACATGAGTTATTAAGAAAAAAGCAGGCGAAGGTTTATGTATTTCATGAAATGTACCAAAGTACAAAAAGGTGACAAACTACAAAAAGAAGAACAAATGAAATGTAACGGAACTTTTTCGAATTTTCTTTGCTTAAGCTCTTTTCCTCCATTGCTAAACCTTTTATAAAAAGTACAACATAATGTATTATTATTATTAAACACTTTATTGCAGCATATTTATTATTTCTGAAGGATTTCAATTACAAAATCTGCATCTGCCGAGTAACGCTTGACTTTAATTTTTTTTTTTTATCTACAGGTTCAATAGAATGCAGCTTTTGAGTTCCAGGAATAGTACGCAAATCTTTAAAACGAATTTGAAGGAACCGTGCTTCTTCTTCGTGGTCTTTTAGAGTTAAAAACTCGAAATTACAGTTCAAAAGATTTTGCAGGCACCATTCATATAATTGTTTTGGAGTAGTTATTTGACCTTGTAATGGAAGCTGTAAACTAGCTCGACGTGCCTCTCTCTTTACGGTACCTCCAAGACCGTCACTTGGGTCTTTTCCATGGCTTGTTGCCAAAAAATGCCACTCAGCATTACATCCAAAATCTTCCATATGATAACATAAATTGATAAAGTTCTTTTTATTTTTAAACTGGGCAGTACTACGTGATTTTCTTCGGGGTTGTTTTAAACTTTTTTCTCAAAAATACATTCAGGTGGCGATGGAACAGGTGAACAGCTACAGAATCGTGTACAAGACAATCAGATATTATTATGAAGTTTGTATGTTGTGTTTTTCCATCTGATTTAAAAAAAATAGCAATTGAGTACAAAGTGGCCTGGGAGTTGTTCCAGTGAAATCCCTGGACTGCATCCTGAATAGTAAAAGAAGCATTTTCTGAAAAATCGCAAACTGCTATATACTCATTTTCTCCCAAATTTGATTTTCTTTCTCTCAGATATGCTGCCTGCTGTTTTGCAATAAATGAATGAGGTAGTAGAATTTCAAGCTTTTCACAAAGGGAATCCACAAACAGGTCAGCTTGGCTAATCATGGTCTCCAAATTATCCCTATCTACACTTACCCATTGTTTATATGTTATTTCGTCAACATCATTTTGCTCTAGTAATTGATTTAGTTTTGCTTTTAAATTTTCAATTCCTGGCCACTTGTTACATTTACGTAGGTGACACTTTGAAGAAGATGGCATGCATGTCATTTGTTTCAAACAATCTTTGTAACATTCAAGCTGATAATTCGGAACACCAGCAGTTAATTTTTTTAAATTTATAGCAACAACCATCAGCTTCACATTTTGATGCTTTGTACAAACACACACGTTATGAGATTCACTCGCATTTGCTAGAATTATATTCCTCGGACGAAGTTGGCAAAACTTGGAAATACCTATTTTTATTCCATCATGTCGTTCCTTGAATAAGGCGTACATTTCTCTTCAGTTTCCAAGCAAAAGTCTTTTATTTTTCCTCACTTTAGTACCATTTTCAAAAACAGACACGAAATCTTTCTGTCCGGGCATACACCTGCTGACGTCATCGGATTCATAAAAGGATGTTACTAAACTGCTTGTCACTGGCGAAATTGGACTTCCCAGTTTTGGGTTAGGCGTACTCATCACACCCTTTGTTTCAACCAAATGCTTAACTTTTCGCGCGATATAGTTTGTAACCAGGCATTCTTCCTCAATTTTATGTATTGTCCAGCTTTTGGTAAAATTGTTAGCAGTTGGATTTTCTCACTATTTTTTGTTAATGTTTTAAACTTTTCTTTTAATTGTTCTATTATTTCGGATTGTGGGCACATATGCGAAGTTGACTGTGCTGAACGGTGGAAAGTTTTGTCTTGAATCGAATCAGTTATTTTCCTGCATTTTGCATCTCTGTACCGTTTTTGATGTAACTTTTTCTTTTTTATCGGAGATTGTTCCAGATACGGTAAAGATTGGTTTAATTTTGAAATAGCAACTTCTTCCGTGCCTGACGCAATGTCATCGAAAGTATCTACATTTTCGTTTATGTCTGAACCTTCTTCCAAATTAGATTTATTAGATTTTTTCAGATGCGAAAATTTTATTCTACATGTCCCACAAATTTTATTTGAGATCGTAATGTTTTTATTCTTAGTATACTGTAG
Organism: Phasia obesa; assembly: GCA_949628195.1. Taxonomy (NCBI): domain Eukaryota; kingdom Metazoa; phylum Arthropoda; class Insecta; order Diptera; family Tachinidae; genus Phasia; species Phasia obesa. Next base: position 80,053,798 of record OX451219.1, on the reverse strand, counting down.
CATCCATTCTTGGACTTGTCTTAAACTTTTATTGCACCCAGTGTGACCGGATTTTTTAAAAGGATTACAGCAAAATGTTGAATTGAATGGCATATTTTTTATTTAAATACCGAATGAATTGTGCACGACTTTTTTGTATTCTTTCAATTTTATTATTTCAAAACATAAACCTTCGCCTGCTTTTTTCTTAATAACTCATGTTCGAGATATATCCTTTGGAAATTTTAGTCCTTTTTTTATTTACATTATCCTTGATCGAAAATTCCAAATTTTTTTTTGAATGGCGCATGTTTTTGTCTGTAAAATAAGCCCTTCATTATTAACGTACAATGAATACTTTTCGAGATATTAAAAATTGTGTTAAGGCATCTGAGTGCACTTTTATTGATTTTTGCCAACTTGTGGAAAAAGTACATACCTACAGCATATGTACATAGAGTAGAGAACTAGAATGACACTAGAAAGAGTATTATTTATTACCTGTTACTTATTTGTTACCTGTTAGTAAGCATATCAAAAGATAAGGTCATATAAATTAAATAGCATTAACTTTAGAGACACCCTTTAGTTTTCAACTTTATACTTATTGCTATAGCGGACATAGCAATATATGTTCTGTGCAAAATTTCAAGCATATGTATATAATGGTTTCATAGATAGTGCCATATAGGTCAAATTACATCACCCTTTAGTTTATATTTTAAACATATGTAATATATACTTGTTATTAGACCAAACATAGTAGTAGAAATTATGTCTAACTTTTAAGTGATTGTCTATAATGGTTCCAAAGATACTGTCATATAGATCAAATTACATCAATTATGGAGACACCCTTTAATTTCCGTTCAATTTTTATAATTGTTGTAATAGTAGGCTTAGCAATATAGATTCTCTGTTAATTTCATATGTTTGTCTATAACTGTTTTAAAGTTTGGCCATATACATAAACTGTTGGGACACCCTTTATTTTTCAAATTAAAATTTTATATTTTTTGTTGTAGCGAACTAAGCAATTCAGGTTCTTTGTAAATTTCAACCGTCTATTTATAAGTGTTTGTCTGTAAAGGGGACACCCTTTAATTGTTAAGTTTAGTTTTGTACTAAGGAGCTATAGTGATACACACTTTTAAAATTTGAATTTGGTGCCCTTTACGGTTCATAATAAACGAAAAAACATGTATGTTGTACGGGGGCACCCTTTAATTTTTAAAATGATGTACTTTTTTTAAAATAGGACCAATCTGACTGAGTTCTGCTGCTACAAACCACCTATCTAATTATTTTGAATTCCTAATTAAAAAATTATTTAAATAAAATATTTACTATAAAGTTTCGTAAAAAACCTTGTATCAAAAAGCATTTTGTTATTTAAAATACTGTATGTAAATAGTCCAAATAATCTTTATAAAGAACCGTTGGCAACATTGCAAGGCGAATTCATAACAGGTAAACTCGAGAGCTCAAGTGACTATTTTTTGTCTCCATCTTAATAAAATGTCAAAATGTACTAACATTTTTTGTTTTGACAGCCTAAAGTGATTTATACAAAAACAAAATGTACTTATTTTTATTATAGAGTTGTACTTTTTTTCGCCGCGAGTATAACTTGTTAATTGTGCCATGGCAAAATTGCAATGTTTGAATTTGAAAAAACAAAAAAACGATAAATGTTTTGAGTCTCTGTGAAACAGGCTATGTAAAAGTGTTGGGATTTGTGGTATAATTGTACCAAATTTGGTACAATCGGCATAACAGTGGTACACTGGTGCACTTGATGTTTTTTGGTACAATTTTATAGAAAATTTATTCATAAAATTTTTTTTAATAAATATTTTTTTACTTTTCCTAATTTCTTAGTTATTCTACCCTGTATAGAACCAACTATATTTATGTTCAGGAATTTTATTATTTATTTCATAGGAGATAGAGCTTTTTTTAAACACTATTTCTTTTGTAATATACTACCGAGCAAACATTTTTTCTTAATTTTTATTCTCTTTTATATATTTTCTTTACTTGAAAATGGAATATATCTGTGCCTTAAGAAATTTTCACTTCAAAAAATACTTAAAAAGTGTTGCTTGCCATTTTACTTTATTTAATTTTTTTATTTTATTTTGTTTTATTTTATTTTTCTTTTCTCCCACTCAACACAAAAATTTAATTAAAACAAACAAAAACCAATTGATAGCTATCAAACTGCTCAACGTATGTACGTCAAGAGTTTAAAGTTGCCCAACTTTCGTAGTTTGCGTTCACGGAGGCGTACTGATTGTGATGACGCTCATAAGAAAACTTGTATTTCAACTTTTGGGTTGAAAAAGATGACATATAACGTAGAAATGATTCTATATGCCCCGGCCTTTATAGAATCAACTTAATTTTAGTACGAAATGAGAAACAATTTTCCTTAATAAGACAAACAATTTTTACTTTACTTTCAGCTAACACTTGCGTTGCTTAGCAAACCAATAAAGATTTTAAAAATAAATAAAAAAAATTTTTCCTTTTACATCTCTAAAACCCCATAAAATAATTAAAAATAATGTTTTTTTTAATTAATTTTGACTTTTGTTAAGATATGTTAATGTCTAATGGAGGCATTAACATATTTACATTTACATCACTGTGTCCTTTAGTGCAGGCACTTCCGACTTGTGCTGGAAAAGTATGTAGTAGTTGGTACCGAGTATCGATTATTTAATAATTTGTTTGAGTACTCAAAACAAAAAAGTAGTTTAGATATTTTTAGAAATAAATTGAATAGAATATTTGACGATAACGACGATAAATTTTCTATTTTTATGAAAAATTCCATCTAAAAATTTCGGCGTTTGTTAATAACAGTCCAACATGGCGAAGGACTATAATGGTTCAATGCCTTCTTTAATCGTGCGAAATTAAATCGAAATTGGTGATTTATTTCCTTCTTCGTTACACGCAAAGAAAAAACATGGTTGTGGTATGGTCACAGGAATCACATTATGTTTTCTGTAACAATGTATGGTTGCGATAAACAAATTTTAGATGTTTGTAACATTACTTTGGTCACGATAAGCAAGTTTTGGATATGATTTTATTATTAAATGGTTACTACATCCAAAACATTCAATATGGTTCGTTTTTATTCTACAAATTTTGATAAAATTCAAAACACAACCAAAGTTTTATAAATATTCTGTAACCAAAACTTGTTTCTTTTTAATCATCGGGTTTGACAACAGAGATCAAATTGTTTTCTTAAAAAAAATGTAAAAATTTATTTTTGGAAAATTGTATAGATACATATGTATGTAAATATTTAATTAATCTTTACAATATAAAGTATGTATTAAATGTTGCTAATTTATGTAGCAATGAAAACGACATGATGATTTCATTGATACAAAAATTAGCAAAATTTAAATCATTGTGACAATAATAAATAATTTTTTTTAGAAATGTCATCATGATCAACGTTTACAAAGACTACAAGAAGGCTCATTTGGATACAAGACGCAAGGCTAATTATTTTGGTGACACAAATTTACATATGTAGTCTTATTATTGAAGCGTCATGGATATACAGTTAAAATCTACACACAGTGAATACAAATATGTATGTCCCCCAAACCAAGTACAAAAAATTGAACCATTATTTTGCATATACGACCTTATATTGGAACAGTAACAGGCTAACACAATAAATTTAAACAGATTATATTTTGCAATTATATTTGCAATAGTATCTAACGAATATAAAATAACCAAAAATAAAAGAGTCTTCCCTAGATGTCTCGAATTTGAGGAATTTGGTCTCCTAAAAGTTAGAAGCAGACGATTGATATTTACACATGATATCTATGCTCTAGAGTAAAAAATAATTAAAAATTAAAAAGTTTCCAAGAGACAAGATACAAATTAAAAGTTGTTCTCTTAAAGTTATATGTACATATGTATATTGAAAGTAGTAACCCTATCTGTGAGACTGAATCACACTTGACTGGTTTATTAGAATTAAAAATTTCAAGTGCTAATAAAATTTCATAAAACTCTCAAATATTTAATACTAAATAGAAAAGTAATGTTTAAAAATTTAAGTTTTTTAATTAAACCGAATAACTTGAATAATAAAAAATATATTAAAATTGAAGTATAAACTTTAAATTTAGACACACACTATTTTAAAATTAAGTAATACTCATTTAGAATGCTTGAATTTGAAATTTTATTTCCGATTATTTGCCATATCCAAAGCCACCACCGAAAGATGATGCAGAAGCACTAGCAGAGGCACCAGAAAATCCACCACCAAATCCCCCACCGCCATAAGGCCTGCGAAAACCACCACCACCACCACCGAAATATGGTCGACGAAATCCGCCACCTCCACAGCAGAAACGACGACCAAAACTACGAACGTTGCGTGTTAATTCACCATCTGCCTGGACATTTGCATCGACTGCTGAATTGAGATTAACATCTTCTAGGATCGCAGCGTTGTTTGGTACATCCGAAGCAGGATGACAACTGACTAATGTCATAGTGAACAAGAGCGTTAAGCAAATAAACATTTTCATAGCGAAAATCTTTGTGCTCTGCTTAATTAACAAATCAAAACTAATGGGAAATCCTTCAAACCTTCAGAATTTATAGCAAATTTTTGTTTGCTTTTTAAAATTGCATTGGAGACTTGGGTAATCCCCACTTTCGTTGCTTAAATTCTAGTAACTGTGTTCTTTGTTAGAATTTTTTTTGTTTATTCATCCTCAAATTAATCACAATTTTAGTAAAAAAATATTACAATATAACAAGTAATTAATTATTTATTTATTATAAATGTCAAATTTTTTATTTGTAGGTATTTAATTTTAAATAAAATTTAAAATAAATGATTTTTCAAAAATATTTGCAATTTTGAGAATTAAATAACCTACTGATTCTAATTACTTTCAAATCAATTATCAGACATTGCGCTGGCTTTTTCAACTTTAACCATTATTATTTTTTTGCTGTCAGCTGCACAATGATTTCTTTCGAATCATTAAAATTAACAACAGACAACAGAGAAGAAAAATAGACAACAGAAAATTATTTATTTATTCTTTTAGCAATCTTTTTCATATTCAATTATAGCAGGTGTTAGCTAAAAACCTCGTCTGGAATTTTGAACAACGAAGGTGCTTCACAGGTCTGGTTGAGTGATCCTATGACAGTAATTTTAAATTTCCATTAATTTTCATTTCATTTTAATTTCCATTAGAAACTACCCAACTATCTTTTATGAGCAGTGGAATGCTTAAAGGCAAGGATAAATGCTGCGCACTGTGCCTGGTTTCGTACACGCAAACAAAAAACATGGTTGAGGTAACCATAAACTAAGAGTAACATATTTTGGTTAAATTATATGGTAGGAGTTAAACTATATTATTGTTTAACATTATAATATTATGGTTAAATTAAATATTATAGTATGGTTAAAAAATGTGAAATGTCATTTAGAAATTTTTTATTTTTTTTTTTTAATTTATAAATATAATTTTGTTATAAAACACAAACTTTTTAAGAACTTGAACGGGGTCTAATTTTCTTATACGAAAAATGTACAGAGGACAGGCCACAGTCAAGAGGTACAAAACCCTCAATATTTTTCCGTTTTTTTATTACTTTGGTATGGGAAAGAACTATCGCAACCGCCTTTAATTTTTAATTTTTATATTTTTTGCTATAGCGAACATAAGTTTACACATTCTGTATAAAATAATGGTTAGTTGCATTTCATTCATAAAATAAAAAATTTTCATTACGAAGTGTTTTTTACTTTTACTAAATTAAATAAAACATGTCACCGTTTAGACCAGTGTTGCCAGGGGAAGGCTTGAAAAGTTGCGTTTTTCTTTAAAACTGACATACATATATTACATTTTTCCATTAAAAATTACATTTTGAAATATTCCTTAAATAAATAGCAAAATTTTTTGTGATTAAAGCCTTTTCATGCGGAACGCCGTCAAACTACACACACAAAAAATTGTATGAAAAAGTCATGAAAAACTGCAGAAGTAGTACTCTGTTTTTTACTGTGAAAAAAAATTTTAATGTTTCTGACAACATTTTATCAAAGGTATGATATAACGCAAATGGGCATTATTTCATGTGGAATGTTTGTAAAATTTTTTGTACAACATTTTTTTTAAAGCAATGTGGTATATTTAAAAGCAATGAAATCGTAAAATTCTTTTAAATCGCGAGATAGACACCACTTTTTTAATGTCAAATTTCCCTTGTCAAATAATAAATGTTGCTCATCATTTTCCACAAATTAGAATAGAGTATTAAGCCAGGAGTCGTAAAGTAGCTTTGGATTGAGGAACACGTTCGCGCGTCATACTCATTATCGCTTAAGGTCAATCAGGCAGTCCTTGTTGCTCCGTCTTCAAGTGATTTGCGTCTCCATCTCGCACTGGCTGATTGGCTTCCACGGTTAGCTATACCATGGTACAGTTAATTGGTGCTTGCATTAATCAGCCACGTGTAATCGCTTGGGTTATCGTGTATAACCTAAATTATTTACTTAAATTGTATTTACTTAAATTGAAAATCGACATTGAAATCAAGAAACCACATGAAAACATAAATTTTACATACATTTGACGAAAGGAAAAAAAAAGGATTTGCACAATTCTACAACAGAAAAAACTAAACAAAATTAAAACATAAAACATTGTTTTCAACCTAACCGTCGTTTCTGGACATGACCAAAAGCTGCAAATAAGAAACTAGTGTTTACGGCAGCTTTTTACCATTTGGCATCAAGATTGTTGCGCTGTATGAGCAACAATCCAGAAGAAGAAGAAGAGTATTGAGCCTAGTACTCTGTTCAAATTTGTGAAAAATGTTTAGCAATATTTATTGTTTCGCAACGAAAATTTGACAATTAAAATGTGGTGTCTATCTCTCGATGTTATTTTTTTAATTTTATTGCTTTTAAATATACCACATTCTTTTACAAAATTCTCCACAAAAATTTAACAAAAAAAATTCCACATGAAAAAATGCTCATTTCTTTTATTTCACAGTTTTGAGAAAATGTTGCCAGAAACATTTCATGTTTTTCCACAGTAAAAACAGAGTACTACTTCTGCAACATTTTTTCATGACTTTTTCATACAATTTTTTTATGTATGTAATGTATGACAGTATTCCGCATGAAAAACTGAGCAGAGTAGTAGGCTTTAGGCTTAAAATAAAATTAATATTTTTATTTCTATTTTATGGTAAATAAGTAGGCAAAAAAATTATAGAGGAGTGGGAAAACCTAAATTTAAAAACAATTCAAATACACATATGCAGGAAATGTTGAATTTAGAAGGCTCATATTTTGCAAGATCTTTATTATTATCTATTTACCAATAATGTTGTATAAATATTCAGCCGATTAAGGTGGTCAGTCGTTATGAGTTTAAGTATTTTTACATCGAAGCATAAAAAATAATTTTTGAATAATGGTTTATTCGCAGCACACTTTATATTGAAAACTTATTTCCAATTCTCATGAGCATTTACATGTCGATAAAATTAGTTATATTTGATTCAAGAGTTTTAAAAATATCATAGTTTAATTCTTATTTAATTTAAATATTCAATATAAAATGACTGGCATTTTTTCTTAATTTATACATTTTATCTGAAACATGAATACATTTTTTTCTTTAGTTATGAAGTTTGAAATTGAATTTTGGAGCATCCCTTATTTTTAAAATCCCTATAGTTAATGACAATTGTTTTATTACTTTTGCAAAGCTTATTAATTAACGTATGCAAGCATGATAAAATAATACAAGGTAATTCCATTTCAAAAATGTTTGAAGTTTGCCGGAATTATTGAAGTATGTTTTTTTGTAAACACCATAAAAAGTGTTGTCACAAGTAGAAACGAAAAAAAGTTTTTTTTTGAAAATTATTTAAAAAAAAGTGTGTAATTTATATAAATAACATAAAATAAAAACTTACTTTGGTTTAATAATGAAGCTTATGAGGAATAAATCTTGTTGTAAATTAAGATTTCCTTAATCTTTTATAGGTACACTTTTATATTGAGAAAAAAAATTATATTACAATCTTATTTAAGCTGCATGCTAATTTACCTTATTAAAAATCGGCACAAAACAAAAAAAAAATCGCTAAATTAATAATTACCGCAACAAAATTGTAAAAAAATGGAAATTTGGCAAAAAAATATAAAAAGTTCAATACTGACAGCAAGTGCATTTATATTTTTTTTTAATTCTAATAAATCTTTAATGTTAACAATTCTGAAGTTCTAGGTAGAAAAGTAACTACTTAGGACATCAACCGTTGTATTTACACTGTTATTGATGAATTTCTTGATAATCACTCCTATTGCAGTTGGCGTTGTCGACATAATACGACGACCTTTCTCAAATTAAATTGGTATTCCCTTTGTCGATATCAACATTTATCGATGACTTTAATTTTATTTGGTATTTTGTAAGAATATGTGACGTTGAATTTTTCTTGTACCGACGGCCATTTCGTCGCCTTGGTTTTTAAAAACGACTGAAGTGCCAACAAAATTTAAAATAGAAAAGATTTAAATAACAAGTTTGACCCAATTAGGAAAATTAGTTGAAGAAATGAAAAATCTCGACGTGATAGAAAAAAACTTAAACGAGATTTTTATTAAGCATTTGAAATCATTCCAAAAGATTTTTTTAAAAGAATATTTCTCTACAAAACAGTGTTATCGATAAGCAGTCGACGTCGTCATAAGGGCATTAGGAAATACAAAACTATAATCAAATTGATGTTGACATCTATATAAAATGATGTCCGGACCAAAGTGACGACGATGTCGCTGTTGCCAAGTAGAAGAAGTGTTAATATAAAACCGCTCAAATATGGTATCACCATATTTCATTAAAACGTTTTGGGTAGTTGTCCACTTGAAAAATTTAAAAAACTTATGAAAAGCACTCAATATTTTGGGGTTACTTTTTGTATAAAATATTACCCAATTCTGCATGCGGATTTCTTGGGTTATTATTCAGTTTTGCTTTTGAGCAATTTTGCATAGAGTTATTTTGCATGCAGCTCCCTCATTCACAATAAAATTAAGCAAACTTTTAATTTTAATTTCCTATGATATTGAAATTGTCAATTTTTCTTGATACTCTTGACAGATAGCTTCCCATTTAAATTAAGTTGTAAGTTGTGGTAAGTTGTACTTAATAGGAAAATGGGAACTTAGACACTTTTGTCAGATATAGGGAAATTAAAAAATCTTATTTGTAAATTTTTGCAAAAGTTTATTACTACCATATAGAAAACAATTTTCGTTTGTTTATTTAGACACACACATAAACTTAAGGCTTGTTTTTTTTAATTTTTAAAATTTCAAATAAAGGAAAAAAAAAACGCAAAATTGGAATTCACAAAGTATTTGATATGGTAGCACAAATTGAAATAATTCCCGCAAACGTCAGAACGTTAATATGGCGACAAAAAGAGAGAATGGAATTACCTTCTATTATTATATCATGTATGCAAGTGGGTAATTGTTATGTTATTCAAATGAAAGACTAACTAGTTCTTGGCTTAATCAATAAAACCAGCACGGTTTCACAAAGCCCAAATAGTACGTGTAATATTGTATATGTTACATGGCGTCTTCAAAGTTACAAAAAATGTAACAATTTTAACCAAACGGCAACACTAGTCTAAATATACTCCTTCCGTTTCTATATAACAAATAATGGTTAAAGGTCAGTACGCAACTCGATTGAATTTAATTTTGCCGTAGCAAGTAAGTTTAAAAAACTGCCTGAAATTAAGGTTTGAAAAATTTCAGGACACTTTCCGTTTGGTAGTACGTAGCTAAAACAAAAACACTCGGAATTTTTTACTACTATAGGAATGTTATAACAAAAAGTGTAGACTTTTTTCATTCAATTGAAACCAAGGTAGATTTATCTTACTAGGTAGTAGCTTCTCTACAACAATACAAGAACAACGTTTTATTGTTGCTTTGCTGTTCGAAATGTCAAAAAACATAGAAGAAAATTGAGAATTTTATTGCTTTCTCACTACATGATTTGAATTTTACATTTGTAGAAATAAAGCAAAAAATTGAAACCTGATATTCGGGTGAGCTACATACTGGCTTTAATCTAATAACCTTTAGCTTGTCACTGATTGTATATTGAAATTATGTGTACGTTAATTCTATGCCTTAAGGTATGCTTCACTTGTTTTAAGTATTAAGAATTTAACTTTATTTTTTCTTTTTGAAAATTTATTTTGCTAACAGTGATGCTAACTTAGTTCCTTTCGCGCTATTTTTGCTCTTTTTGACTACCTCTGACGCGAATTTTTGTCCTTTAGCACCTTTTCAAAAAATAGAGCTAACACAGCTCTTTCCATTCTTAAACCACCGTCTTCATTTGCTTTTTTTTTGTTGTTTCAGCTGTCGCAACTTATATGGCTTGCTTTATAAACAGCGCGTTTGACACTTAATGCTTCGTTCAATAAATTTTCCCGTTTTAGTCTTAATTTTTTCATCTTTGTTGTCATTTCTGAAGTCGTTTTTATCACAAATAATAACAATATCTATTGTTTTATGCAGGCCTGTTCTAAGAATCACTATTTATCAAACTGATTTGAAATCAAAAACATTTTTGAATTCACGTGATTTTAAATCGGAAATAACAGTCTCTTATCTAGAGCGTGTTTTCAAATCACTCCCTTATTTTTGCGAGTTCTATGTTGTTAAATGTATAACAAACTTCTTGTATAAATAGTTTGAAGTAATTTATAAGAAAAATATTTTGGGGTAATATTGCATATTTAAAATATTTTTGTGTTTTTCCGCTCCTTTTTAACTGTCAGATTAGGTGTTTTAAAAGTACATCTACCCTTGCTAAAGATAGAAATTACAATGGTTCCGCAAATAACGCCTTAAACCGCTGGTTGACACCAACAGTATTACACTAATCTCTTCAGGTTGCAGAATAGGGGGAAAATAATTGTATATTTTCTTAAAACCTAAGTGAACTTTTTGCAAATGTAAATAATGAATCTTTAAAGCACAATATAACAATACAATTGACCGTTATTTTTTCAAATTAGCTCTATTTAGCTCTTTTTGAACGATGGGACGAAGCGTTTGGTCTTTGAAAAGTTGTCATCCCTGTTTGCTAATTGCCGGCCAATGCACGATGGTCGCATACCCATAGTTTCAAATTTTTCAAAATTTTTGAAACTATGTCTGACTACCCGAACACGGACATCGCTTAATCAACTTCTCTTAATTTTATAGCAACACAATTAACACAATGTGGTAATTACTTTCATTCTAGATTTTATAGTACAGAAATATAATGCGAAAATCTCCGCGTTATATGGGGGAATACCCGCGTTGTAAGAGGGACTGAAATCGCGTAATATAAAAATGCGTTGTAAGAGTACCGTATTGTTAAGGGGGTCTACTGTATACCTTTTCTAGCTGTGGTGAAGGGTATACAAATATCTTAAATACTTTTTTACAGTTATCAAATTTTACATTATGAAAACTTTCCGAAATATATCATTTCATATCATATCATGGATTTAATAAAACCGTAACAGGTCCATGTTCGGCAGAAACTCTACGCTCAGCTTAAATTGCAAACTTTTACTGTATAAATCGATCCTCAAAGCGATATGGAAGAAAATTCAAAGGCGGAAAAAATAAGTTCTGGAGAGTAATTACAAAACCTCCATGCTATGAACGTGTTCATAGAAGCTCAAAACACATATAAACACGTATTCGACTAAGAAGAAGGGATATTGTATTTTGTCCATAGATCAGAGAGATAAATCCACACTATTTAACCATCGTAATAAATTTTGTGGCCAGCACTGACTGGACTTAAGTAAACATCTTTAGATTTAAGATGCGAACAATTTTTGTGTGTTCAACTATAAAAGATAAAATAAACAAATATGACCCAAAAACAAAAACAGATTATTAGAAATAAATAAACTTGGCGCTTCATGATTTAACGACCGCTAGAAGTTGCTCTCACATTAATGATTGAAGGTGCTCTAAATTTATTAAATTTATACTACGAAAGAGTGAGTAAAAATAAAACAGATGTTTGATCACTTAACATCAGTTGAAGAGCATACGGAAGTAATTTCGAAGTACACACTCCACACAAACACAAGATTAATGTTTAGATAATTTGCCAAAAATGTTGGCCAAAAGCAAAATAACGATAGCAAAACAAAACCGGTAATGAAAAATTCAATGTCAGTGACGAAAGTTAAAAAAAATGGATTTTTATGACAAATGTATTAAAAACAAAAAGACAGATGCCCGACTTCTTGTTCAAATTTAAAGCAAAATAATTTAAGAAAATTTAAGTAATTATTTCAATAGTTGTGTTTCAATAGTTGTAATGGGTGATTTTTTTGAGGTTAGGATTTTCATGCATTAGTATTTGACAGATCACGTGAGATTTCAGACATGGTGCCAAAGAGAAAGATGCTCAGTATGCTTTGACATTTCATCATGAATAGACTTACTAACGAGCAACGCTTGCAAATCATTGAATTTTATTACCAAAATCAGTGTTCGGTTCGAAATGTTCAAATGTGACAAATTTTGTTCATTTCTGGTTGAATGGCTACGTAAATAAGCAAAATTGCCGCATTTGGAGTGAAGAGCAACCAGAAGCCGTTCAAGAACTGCCCATGCATCCCGAAAAATGCACTGTTTGGTGTGGTTTGTACGCTGGTGGAATCATTGGACCGTATTTTTTCAAAGATGCTGTTGGACGCCATGTTACGGTGAATGGCGATCGCTATCGTTCGATGCTAACAAACTTTTTGTTGCCAAAAATGGAACAACTGAACTTGGTTGACATGTGGTTTCAACAAGATGGCGCTACATGCCACACAGCTCGCGATTCTATGGCCATTTTGAGGGAAAACTTCGGAGAACAATTCATCTCAAGAAATGGACCGGTAAGTTGGCCACCAAGATCATGCGATTTGACGCCTTTAGACTATTTTTTGTGGGGCTACGTCAAGTCTAAAGTCTACAGAAATAAGCCAGCAACTATTTCAGCTTTGGAAGACAACATTTCCGAAGAAATTCGGGCTATTCCGGCCGAAATGCTCGAAAAAGTTGCCCAAAATTGGACTTTCCGAATGGACCACCTAAGACGCAGCCGAGGTCAACATTTAAATGAAATTATCTTCAAAAAGAAAATGTCATGGACCAATCTAACGTTTCAAATAAAGAACCGATGAGATTTTGCAAATTTTATGCGTTTTTTTTTTTAAAAAGTTCTCAAGCTCTTAAAAAATCACTCGTTATAATCAAATATATCTTTTGTTGAACTTCAATAACATTACAGGCAGAATATACATACTCACAGCATGAAGGTCTACAAGATTTGTACGTCAAGTATTTTTAATCTTGGAAATTTTCAAAGCCAAACATTTTCTTAAAGAAACCATAAACAAACTCTACTCAATTGTTCATCAGAATATGTTACTCAAAAATTGTTAATTTTATTAAAACATTGAAACAAAGTTAACAACAAATTTAGTTTAGCTTAAGTTTTGAATGAATCAACTTCTAATAAAAATAAAGAATAAATGTTAAACGAAATTAAAACTAGAAAATAAAAACGAATATGAAAGTGTTAGTGTATATGAGTTTAATCAGTTCCTTAATGTTAATTTCATCGGCACAAAGAAAAAGCACTTCAACTCAAAATCGGCAAAACAATGAACCAGTCGGGCAGGGTCGAACTTTGGGTCTTATACAGCCCTTATTGGGTCTAGGGCTCAATAGTATTTTGCGACCATTAACTGGCTATGATGCAGCACCACTACCAGCTGCCCCATATAGACCGACCTCGGCATCTGAACCAGCAGAATCAGATCCCTTGCATGGCAGTTATGGTTATGGTGGTTATGCTCCTAACTATTACAATTATGGGGGTTATCCACTGTATAGACCAATCTATCCAATATATAGACCAACTTACGCCCTTCCATTTTTCGGTGGTTACAGACCACAATTTTTTGGAGGCTATCCACAATACAACACCTATGGAGGTCAACGTCCTGGTTCTATTACGCACCGTCCGAGTGCTGTACAAAACCCATCCGCATATCCTTCAATCCCTACTACATCCTCGACTGGCAGTGGCTCTGTAAATCCTGCGGCAAATAGTGGCCAAGCAGCTCAAATAGCCAACTTACTGGGACAACTTTTAGGCCAACAACTGCGCCCACTACTAAATCGGGTTACTGCTTCAACAGCTCAAGCTAATACTGATATTGCACCAAGTTCTTTTGCAGACAAACGTTATAGAGGTCGCTACTACCAAGGTTAAATTATTCATAAGTTAAGTTTAAGTTTTTGTTTGAATATGACTGTTAATTTAGTTTTAAGCTTAGCAAATATGTATAACGGGTGTTCCATATACAATTATCTTTAAAAAAAAATTAAATAAGTTGAACTAAACTTCATTTACTTTGGTATATTATGAGTTTAAGCGGCACTCCGCCGGCTGGCTGATCAGTAGTTTATTCTGTCAGTCCAATTTTTTACGACTTTGTAGACGGTGTCTGGCCTTCGAAGGGCTCGAATAATATTAGCATCAAAGGTGTGGATTCTTTCTGGAATATTTGCATAGCATCGGTCTTTAATAGCACCCTAAGGGAAAAAGGCAAAGTTAAGTTAACGCGACCAATTGACATCGACAAGACAAGAAAAGACAAATGTCCGATTGTTTGATCAGCTTTGTGACATAGCGTACCATCCTGCTGAAACCAAAAATTATACAAGTTCATATTTTAGGCCGAAATCATGGCACTGTAGAGGCAGTTATTCCGACTGTCACTCCCTTCGAATACACAGGCTTCTCAACAATGACGTGCGGGGTTTCCGATCCCCAGATGCGACGATTTTGTTTATTGACATGATACAAGAAATATTATATATGTACAACCTACCTAATTTAAGCTCAGAGTTAGATTTGTTAAAAAAGGACATAACAATAAAACATAAAAAAGTAAAAAAAAAACAATTTTAATTCATTTCTAACAAAGTTATTTTGAGACCAATTAAAAACAAACATTTTATACATACATATGTACTTATATGTAAATACTACATCAAACTTTTTTGCGAAAAGGCTTCCCGATAATAACTTTGTTTATTGAGCTACAAATGAATTTATTTTTGTTTATAATTATTGATATTTTTTTATTTTTTTTAATTTTATTTATTAATTATGTGGATCAAATTTTAAGTTGTAGGATGTGTGGTTTAAATGCCATGATAGTAAGTAGTCTTTTATTAAGATTTGAAGAAATTAACGAAAGGCATTTTAAAAGGTTTGTAATAATAAATATTAAATTGTTCTTATAAATTAATGGAGCAAAGTTGTTGTTTATGGAGTGCTTTCAACGCATAATTGTTTTGCGAAAGGCAACTGTATCCATTTCGGGTCAGCATTTGACTGCAAAGTTCGAAGGTCGATTAAAAATAAAAATTCGAACTAACATAAAAAAACGCCGCGATACGGGTATTCTAATTTAGCCTCTATTTTCACGTCTCACTCTCAGAATCGACCTAACTTTTGCTAACTTGAATTTGTTCCACAGTGTAATGCAATGAAATCTTATTCCGGGAGTCCTTTTGGCTTCAACAAGTGATGGCTTATCATGTTTTCCCCTTTTTAAATCTTGCGGGAAAGCCAACCTCAAACATTTTTAATTACGTTTAGGCCAAAAGACCTAAAAATATCATTTACTTTAGGAGAAGCTGATTACACTGGCCAACAAATTAGGCATAAAATTTTGACTGTGGAAACGAAACATGTTTTTTAGCTAATCTGGGTGCGCTGAATTCGAATCTGGCAACAAAGTTGGGCCTTCACGTCCAATTCGTTTTTTATCGCATGCTGGCAATACATATTGTTGTTTCCTGTCTCTATGGGATAGTCGCGCTACATTTCATCATTACGTCAGAACAGAGTGGCCAAAAAGAACTGAATATTCACCAGGAAAACAAAATATTTCAAATAAACCGTTAATTGATATAAATGACGTTCTTCTTCCACCGCTGCACATAAAATTGGGCCTTTTTAAGAACTTTGTCAAGGCTCTGGACAACGATGGTGCAGCATTTAAATATTTGTTAAAAGTTTTTCCTAAAATTTCATATGCTAAAATCAAAGAAGGGATATTTGTTGACCCTCAGATCAGGAAGCTTATGAATGATCATAATTTTTCGCAATGTTTATCGGAGAAAGAATATGCAGCCTGGGAGTCTTTTAAGTGCATCGTGAAAAGTTTTCTTGGAAACAATAAGAGTGAAAACTACAGACAAATTGTTGCTGAATTATTGAAAAATTATCATGAACTGGGTGCACGAATGTCACTCAAAATACATTTTCTTCATTCGCATTTATATTTTTTCCCACAAAACCTAGGTGCTGTTAGCGATGAACAAGGGGAGCGCGCCCATCATGATTTAATGAAAATTGAAAGAAACTATCAAGGATTTTGAGATAAAAGTATGCTGGGAGACTATTGCTGGACTCTAATACGTGAAACTGAATCAACGAAATACAAACGACAATCACATAACGCTATTCACTTTTGAAAGCTCATTGATTTTTAAATAAAATAATATTTTTTATGGAAAAATCCAACAAACGCTTTTTTTTATATCTCGAAAATCTGACGTGATAGAGAAAAACCATTTACAGATTCGAATTTAGCGCACCAAATTACACTAGGAACGGTATTTTGTTGCTCCAGTCAAAAACCTTTTTGGCTAATGTTATTAATTTCTGCACTTTGTCTTCTGGGCTAAAAGATCAATTTATTTTCCTTATTTCTTTAATCTTTAAAAATGCCCTTTCCGGTACTTTAGCTGTCTTAAAAATTTAAAAAAAAAATATGGCCTACTAAAATCAGAAATTTTAATCGTTCTTATAATCTAATCGAGGATGAGAAAAACTTGTAAAAAATTATGACACAAATTTGGTAAATAAAGTAACATCGCTACATCCTTTTCAGTATTGAATATTGAACTTGAATCTGAAAAATACTTAATTTACCCAAAAATTTCAAGTTCCAAATTATAGTAGAGACCCCAGTTTTATAGAATTTTTTTTTCACATAACCAAGGTAGATTTATTTAACTTGGTAGAGTCGTCCGCCTAGCTGCTTTAGTAGTTCGTCATGTCAAATTAATTACCCTCTATGTTTTTTGACATTTCGAACTACAAAGCCACAATAAAATACCATGTTGTTGTTGTATTGTGGTATTTGATGTGGAGACGCCACTACCTAACCTAATAAGCTAAATCAACTTTGAACATAACTTAAATAATTAGGTATATTAAATAGAAACTTCTCAAATTAGAAATTCTTATCGCTAACATTTCTAACATTCCTGGAGCGTATTTTTTTAAATAATGTGACGCCGTCTCTATAAGAATTTAAGGTCCAAACCCAAAATTTAAGATCGACTGCACCTGCTACATGTATTGAAGCCCTTAAAATTTTGATCAAATCGGGCTAGCCGTAGAAACATGCTTAAGTATTTCCATTTTTTATATCATCTACTGTGTATCGTGAATGTGACATTGTTAAGTTAATAATGTAATAAGAAAATGTCACATAGCAACAGCCAGTGTTTTTAGAATAAAAAAAAATAGTTAATAATCATTATATTTTAAATTTCTAATTAACGTGTAAAGGTTGTTTTTAACAACTCAGTAAAAATAAACAGATTGTTTTTGTGAAATTAAACGGTATTTCTAAAGACTAATATTTTCTTATTACTAAAAACCTTTTAAACTAAATATTACATACATATATGTATGTATGTAACAGTTTATCTAACGGTGCTAATTATTTATTATGTCCAATTTTCTCTTTTTATTTTTTCTAACGCCTCAGTTACATTACATTAAGCAAGTTTTTAGTAAAAAAAAGAGGAAGAAACTTCCATAACATTAATAACGATATATCTTAAGAAATAATTAAAAAATTTTACCATCAAAAATTTTAAATACTAAGTTGATCAAGGCATATTAATCAGGTAACCTTACTAAGGCGAAAATTTTACTTTTTTATATGGATTTTGACATTTAAACTTACAATTTTCCCCTTAAATGAAAGTTGAACTATCAAACTGCATATACAAAAAAAAAAAAAACAAAAATTAAAATTTTCGCCTGAATATTTCCCCTTCGTAGTGAGGCTACCTGAATAATGTGCCTTGCAGTTCATGTAACAAAAATTTATAAAATAAAGTAGAGCCCAAGGCGAATTAAATTTACCAGGTGTGATCGATGGAACATTTTTGCTCCTGTTTTTTTGCTAATGTCTTGTCCAAAAAACATTATTTTCTATATGCTTATAGAATGTCAAAGTTGTTGTTTTGCTGTAGTTGTTGTTGTAGTGGCCTCACCATGGTCGAGCCCTAAACGTCTTAAAGAGTATAATAATACCTGTTGGTTAATGCGCGGTTTCTGTATTACAGGCGAGCGGCTCGACTAGAAAATTTGTATGAAAAACACAACAATTTTTGAGTGAGACCTATACAAATTTTTTAGACGAGTGGCTCGCCTGTGATACAGAAACCGCACTTAAAAATGGTTTCTTGAAGAAGCATTTGCACTATTTCTTGATTTGCTAACAACATATCCGTGCGGACTAGTGCTGGCAACCTCAACTACTTTTAATTACTCGATACTACTCAATACTTATCAATTGGGTACTCAATACTCTTATTTTCAAAATGGAAATACGCTGTACATCAACATTTTAATCCGGTCGTTAAATTTTGTATTTAATATTTTCTAAAATTATAACGCTAAAATTATAACTTTTGAGTATTGAGTTTTCAAAAAAGGATGATACATTCGATACTCGGAACACCCTACTCACTGTTTTGCGAGCACTAGTACAGACTGCCAAAGAATTTTGTCGAGAAAAACTTGATCCAAAATATATTCTAAAATAAGTGAGTATAAGTAAAATAAGTGAATAAGTGTTTGCTACATTTTGTTGTTAGTACTTTTAGGTAAATCAAGTGAAAACCGAATTTTGGTATTTTTTGTACCAAAAAAACCTGAACGAAGTAACAAATAATAACTCGAACAAAATTTTAAAGGCACATTTTAAATTAGCAAACCTGAAACTACATATGTATACAATTATCTAAATTATTTTAATATTTAAATTTATATGTTGAACTATTTATTAATATACAAATGAATTTTGAAGTAGGGTTTGAGTTCGTTTTATTCTATCTAAGTTGCAAGAATATTTTTTATATATCACGTGATTCATTTTAAAGAAAAAATAGGAAAAATTTTATTTAGACACTAGCAGAATGTAGTGAATTTTTCGTATCTATCTACTATGAAAAGGCATTCTGCTAATGTATAAATCATAGTTGGGGGTGGTAGTGCACTAAATTGGCAATTTTCACTCACAGTTATTGATATTGCAAAATTATTGCATTTATTTTGACGGTTTCCAGTGATGATTTCAAAATTTGCAGCCTCAATCAATATTAGTGATAGTGAGATAAAAGCTTTTGCACCAAAATTTAATTATTTTGATTTCAAAAAACACAATCTGCAATATTTTGCAACCTTTTTTTCTTCACAAATTTGAGTGCAACGTAGACATTTTGCACTCAGTTTTAAGCTCAATTTTATTTTTTGTTTTTTTTTTGTGCACTAATTTAAAGACTAATGCCCCTATTCATAATAAAAAAAAACTTATTTGAAAACAAATTTTGTATGAAGAATTTGTTTTAAAACCAATTTCAAATATATTTTATTAATTATGATATAAATATGGGTATAACTAAAGTACTTTATTAAAAGTTTAATATTAAAATTTAATTTTTGGTTTAAAAAAATTCAAAAATAACAAAGGCGAAATGGACACAGAAAAACATATTAAACTTCTACAAAATATTTTATTCAAGCAAAACACAAGCATTTATCAGTTTATTTCTCTTTCTCTAGGAGCGTCAGAGGGCAAAGGCTTGTTGAATTTCAAAAACACTTGCCTAACGTAGCGTTTAAATTTGACAGTGTTGTTATGACAATAAAAGAATACGTATTAGTTATTAATTATGCTGACAATTGTCTCCGTAGTATGGGCGTCCAAGATAATTTATTTAACATACTGATGAAATTTTGAAGTCAAGCTTTAGTTCGTTTTATTCTCTCTAAGAAAGAATAAATTAAATTAAAAATTAGGTGATAATATTAATGAAAAAGTTCAGCTTTAGCTTAAATATTAGGCCTTCGTGCCAAACCTTATCGAATGCTTGAGAAACGTCGATAAAGAGCGCAGAACAGTATTTTTTTTCTTCAAAGGTCGTTTTAATTACATTTACTAATCTGTGTGTTTGTTGGATCGTACTATGTTGTTTTCTGAAGCAGAATTGATGGTTCGGAATGCATCCTTTCGCGCTAAGTATTGGATTCAGCTTAGTTATTAATATTCTCTCAAATAACTTTGACACGTTAGATAAAAGGCTTATAGGTCTGTATGATTCTACTTTTGTGTGGTCTTTTCCTGGTTTAGGAATCATAGTTATCAAAGAGACCTTCCACTCTGTGGGAAAGTACTCAAGACGTAAGATGGCATTAAAAACAAACAGAATAATTCTGCGACCTATACGGGGCAACTAAACTAACATCTTGTTACTTGTTTTATCAACGCCAGGGGCTTTTTTGGTGTTTAAATCTGCTATTGCTCTTTCAATATCGCTAAATTCAAATCTTAGGGGTACTACAGCACTAGTCTCCACTGATGGCAACTCAGCTATATCAGTACATACATTTGGGATGAAAACCTTCTTCAAATGTCCAACAAACAAATTGCCTTTTTCGGTATTATTCCTTGCCCAGTCTCCACAAGAAGTTCGCAAGGGAGGCTTACGTACGATCGGTCTTTTAAGGTTCCTACATGCACGCCATAATGAATAATCTAATTGAGCAGTTGCGTCGAGGTCTTCCAAGTAATTTTTCAGAAATGCTACTCCACTACTAGTTATTGTCAGCTTACGTCAGTCAAATCATTGTCCTATTTACTGTTTTCAAAATATTCCAGGCAGTAGTGGAGACAATTGAGAAAGAATGCATGTATTAGTGAAAAAGTGTGTATGTATTGCTATTTTCATGACAGCATTGTCCTTGTAAACTCAGTTTTATTACTGGATATTTGTTAAGACAACCCAATCGAGTCTCATAATCCAATACAAAAGCAACTAATTCTATACGTATACTGTTTCGTTCTAGTGTTGGGAAGTTATTTAAACGATCTTTTCATTTACTACGAAAATCTACTATTTTACTAAAATCTGGGAATCCTACTTCTGCAGTACTCTTCGAACTGAATTTAAGAACATTTTTTTGTAATTATTATTTAGTATTAATAAGTAATTTGTTACCCTTATATACCTTGTTTCAATATTGAATAAAAAATTAATTCCGTTACATCTCAAAATTGTAATAATAACCAAGAATGATAGAAGACAAGATTACGCCATGCGCATGTTTTCCCGTTAGATGACGTTGTCAAGTCCGTAATCAACAAATTGGTTTCAATAAGTAGCTACAAATAAATCTAAGCAAGAAGCAAAAATGGGCAACCCTGCAAATAAACTCTCATAATTTATATTAAAAACTTTCACAATTTATAGTCATACTCTCAATCACAATTATTAGCCAATAGGAAGACAATTTCGTGACGTCATTAGGCCGACATGCGCATAAAATTTCAATTTTATTTTCGGGATGGCGTAACCTTGACTTCGACCATCCTTGATAAAAACTATCACGTTTTTTTTTGTTGTAAAACAAGAGATAATTTTAATATAAAATAAAAAAACGAATTTATTTAAAAATTTTCATTACCACTAATTTTATTTTTTTTTAGATTTAGTGAGAGTGTGAATAAATGCAGCTTTTAATTGTGAGTGAAAATTTTTTGCACTATATTTGCGTTTTAAGTGATAGTGAAGATTTGCAATTTATCACTAAGCTGGGAAGAAAAATAGTGCAATTAATTTTTTTGCAATATGATTTAGTGGTAGTACACTGCTGATTACAATCAAAATTTAGTGCAATACCCCCATCTATGGTTTTATACATTTATATTTTATGGTTGGGAAACCCCTAATCTTGCAAAAACTAAAGTGGCACATACAATTTAGAATTTCACAAATATACGAATAATTTCAAAACTGTTAAATAAACAAAATAATTGTATTCACTTAACACAATTAGGTACACACTTGGAAGTGGTCTGCTTCGACATTCCCCCTGCATTAATATACAATTAGATATACTTATGTATATGAACGCTTGGTTAAGGGACTAATATATGCTACGGCCCTTAAAAAATTCCGACGTGGGAGAAAAAAAAATTAAACAGATTCTTGTTAAATCCTTTCTTTCATCAAATTTTTTTAAGAAACATTTTTTCAGAACAGAATAATTGCGAAACTTTGTATTTTTGATGAATGAAACTATATTTTTTATACGAAAGTAAATTCTTTTGTAATATGATTTTTTATATATAATTTCAAAATTTGTTTTTGGCGAAATTTCGAAATGTTTGATGGAATTATTTCGATTTAGCTTAAACTTTAACTTTTTAGTAAAAACAGTTGTTGGACGAATATTTAAATTTTTAATATTTTTTTTGTTCAGCTATGGGTTATTGATATTAGTAGTAATAGCTGAATAGCATTCACGTCATTTTGCATCACTAGTGTCCGCAAACGTGTTAAAGCAAAAGGACCGCAAACGTCTTAAAGCAAAATAAAATAAGTTTATATATATTTTATAGTTAATCATAAAATTGATTTAAAAATTGTGGCTTTAATTTTATATACATCGCATAAATATATTAGCGAAAAAAGATAGCGCCATTATATTTCCTTTGCTCTCAGTTCTTCAAAATTGCAATAGTTTTTTGACCCTTCTAATTATTCAAACCAAATTTTTTGTCGGCTATTTAACTAAATAATAAAATCTTTGCTGCAATTTTTAATACATTACTGCAGTACTTAACAAAACAGACTGAATCATATACTGCCGATATTCAATTTCCCCCAACTTTAACAAAATAATTAACGTATGTATGTATAAATGATGAATTGCATTAAATATTGATTCAAAAAGCAATGAACTTGTCATTTTTTAAAAAATCACACAAAATCACAAAATTTGTTTACAAACAATTAAAAAAAAAAACTTGCTAATTTGTGATCACATCTTTCGAAGTAAAAAGATAAACAAAAACAACAAACAGAGGAAGGAGACTCATACCTATAATTTAAATTAGAACTTTTTTAAAGTGCCATGAAAATATGAAACAATCTTGCACTTATGAAATTATTGAACAACTTGAGTAAAAAAAAAAAACAACAACGGTCATGTGCCGTCATCAAGTGTGAATTACAAAGATTCTGTTTACATTTCGAACTTTTGCCCTGCGAAAACTTATAAAAATATAAAAAGCTCACAATTATTTGCTACAAAGTGCAGTATTAATTTCTTACTCAAGGCAAAAACACATTAAGTTTAAGAATAAAATATATTGAAGAAAGAAAAACAAAAAATAAGAACATGCGTCTCCTGTTACTACTTGCCTTATTGGGCTTGATCATGCTGATAACCGCAAAACCAACGGCGCTCGAGGACGCGGAAGAGCTAAACACCCTGTTAGATATTGCCGATACCGGAGACCTACATTCTAATGATGGCAGGCGCCAAGCTCGTCAATGGGGTGGTGGATGGAATGGTGGATGGGGCGGTGGTTGGGGTAGACCCAGCTGGGGTGGTTGGGGTGGCCGCAGATGGGGTGGCGGATGGGGAAGTGGCGGTTGGAGAGGCGGCGGATGGGGAGGCGGCGGCTGGGGAGGCTGGAGTGGTGGCTATTGGGGGTAAAATCTCGCTATGTTTAGTATATAATTGCATAATTTGTACATAATAAAATTGACGGTTTAAATTATATTTTTTTTTTGTTTTTTGTCATCCAGCCTGTATGTTTTAACATTCATACACACATACATAAATAGTTTAACAATATTTTTTAAAGCCTATTTTACTGTTTCTCTAATTAATTAATTCAGAATAAAATGTATCAAATTAAAAAAGTGCTTATGTACTTATTCCAAAAGCCAGCCAACGCCAGACTCTCAATTTATGAGAATTAACAAACAGATTTCGGCCTTTAAAAAGTTTAAATTTCTTTCCTTTAAAATGTTATCGTAGCTAAAACAAAGCATGTGGTGGATGAAAGTCTTCAATTTACCTATTGGGCCCCACTAAATAAAGGTAACATTAAGTCAAGGCTTTATTTGTAAGAAATGTGACGAATTGCTTTTAAATCTATTTCTAGAACAAAATAACTTATATGCGGTGTCAAAACAAAACTCGTAAATTTTGCAATTTATTTTCTACTTTTTTATAAATTATTTATAAGTATTTAGTTTTTATTTATGTTAATATTATTTAAGCAAATAATTTTTAATTTTGATTTAAAATGGTGCTAAGTTCCTCAGGCATTTTCTCAATAATAGTAGATCTTCTCTCTTTATTTGTTATATTGTCATTTAGAACATATACATCGCACTGGTTGCTCTAAAGAGAGGCAACTCAAAATTTAAACATTTTCAGTATATTTTCTTTTTAATATACATACTTTTATATCCAGAGGGGGATACAACTGGATTTTTTTTGGTGAAAGAGTAGAGAAAATGATGTAAGATTTTTACACTATACATCCATTTCTTGCCAAAAGTGAAAATTAATAAATTTTGAATTGATTCTCTTTAGAGGAACCAGTGCGATATGTATATTTTATATGACAATATAAACAAGTAAAAGTGCTATATTCGGCAGTGCCGAATCTTCTATGCCCTTCACCATGGTGATTTTATTTATACAGACATGTACAGCATTATCCATATTGTTGACTCTTTACACAAATTAAAATAAGACGTATGAGAAAAAACTCATTATTCATGCTTTAAAGAAATAGAAGATAGCGGCGACTAGGCTAAATGAAAATTTCTTTGGCTACAACTGTCGCCGTGTTGTCAGCTACTTAATGATATTGAAGACGACAGCTACATCGTAAACTCTGGCAATGTAATAGAAATACTGATTTTGCTTTTATAAAATTAAATAACTTTTTCAAAAAATTATAAAGATTTCCTCCAAAACTTTTTGTTTGTATATGAATTTGTAATTTGTAATGCTACAATTTTGTGACATTTTCTTTTGTTGTATAAAATAGAAATTAGCCTAAGTTGACGAAAGCCACAACGGTGGTCGTGTAGCCATGTAGCTATACTGGTTTTAAAATAATCGTTTACCTTTAAACGTATGTATTTTATTTTTAACAGTTTTTATTCGGTATCCTGATTTTGTCTATGTGTTTAATGCATCAAGGTTTTAAAACAGAGATCTCATCTATTTAAAAATCAAACGCATTTAAAATAAATCAGTCAAGTGCGAGTTAGTCTCACACACGTAGGGTTCCGTACTATGTTTAATACGCCTTTAAAAACTCAAGTTGTTAATTTTTGCATGTCTTATGGGGCACCCTTTTCTTTTTAAAATCAAAGTCATATTCGCGAAAACTGCATCGCTATTGGGACACCCTTTAAATTTTAGGAATTGTTGTTATAACGGCCATGGTAATACACTTTCTATAAAAATATCAGGCCTACCTGTTGCTATTCCTAAAATAAGGTAATATACTTGAAAAACACCCTTTAGTAATTATTAATTGTTACAGTGTCCGAAGTACAACATCTACTGTAAACAATTCAAGAGTCTACCTATTACGGTTCAAAAAATAAGGCTATTTAAGTAAAAATCATGTCCCTGTCGGAACACCCTTTAATTTTTATTATTTGTTATAGTTTCCATAGTAATAAACCTCTTGTAAAAACTTCAAGAATCTACTCATTATCGTTCAAAACTAAGGCCATATACACGCAGAGCACGTCACTCTCGGAACACCCTTTAATTTTAAGGTTTAATTTAATAGAAAGCGAACATAGAATTAATTACTGTCTGCAAATTTTAAGTGGTTGCCTCCTATAGCTCAAGAAATAAAGACATAACGGCAAATACCACCTCACTTTCGGAACATCCGATAAGTTTTAGTATTTATTGCTATAGTGGCCACAGTTATACACCTTTAGTGAAAATTTCAAAATCTACCTATTATGGTTCAAAACTTAGGCCTTATACATCCAAATCACTCCACTACCGGAACACCCTTTAATTTTTAAGTTTATTTTTATCGACTTGTTTATAAAGCGAACTAAGTTTTAGTTACTGTTAGTAAATTTTTAGTGTATGCCTCCTACAGTTCAAGAAATAAACATACATTCGTGAATAACACCTCTTTATCGGAACACCCTATAAGTTTTAAAATTTGCTACTATAGCGGACATAGTTATTCATCTTCTGTGAATATTCCAAGCGTCTACCTATTGCGGTTCACAATTTAGTCCTTAAACATGCACATCACACCACTATCGGAACACTCTTTAATTTTTAGGTTTTTTTTTATACTTGTTTATATAGCGAACTAAGTTTTAATTACTGTTTTAAAATCTTGAGTCAATGTCTCCTACAGTTCACGAAATAGGCACATATTCGTGAATAACAACTCTCTATCGGAACACCCTATAAGTCTTAGTATTTGTTGCTATAACGGCAACAGCTATACATCATCTGTGAAAATTTCAAGAGTCTACCTATTACGGTTCCAGAGATAAAAGGCGCTGACAGACGGACAGACAATTTCGACAATTTTTTGTAAAAATATTTTTTTTGAAAATTTATTGTAAAATTTTATTCGAATTTTTTTTGGAAAATTTTTTTAAAAAAGTTTTTCGAAAATTTTTCTGTAAAAATATCGTTTGAAAATGGTTTGTAAAGTTTTTTTAAATATTAAAAACAAATTTAATTTTTTTTAAATTAAAATTAAAAAAAAAAAAATTTTTATTTATTAAATTTAGGACCTTCCTGCAATCTATATTATGTTAGAATGGTCAGATAAAGGAAAAAAAAAATCTTAAAAAAATTTCCTCATATTGAACCCCTATGTGCCCTTTAACTGCTCCTACTTACCAGTGGGTAGGCTCTGGGTCAATTGGCTACCTCTATGTTTGTTTTCTATAAATGGTTTTTGTATTGTTTTCTATAAAGATCTTTAATAAAAATCAAAGCAGAAAAATCCTACCATCCTAAAAACAAAAACAAAAGTCGCCCCTCGTAGGGGGTTATAGACCCCCGAGATTAGTATGCACCCCTTGTGATCTACCTATCGCAGTCTAATATTTGTTTGACAAAAAAAACAAAACAGAATCATTAAAGCCAAAAAAAATTAAAAAAAAACATGAAAAAAATAGGTGGGCGTAGGTTTTGGCCCGCAGCCTCCAAAGGGATGATCCGATGTTGCTGAATTGCAATCCGAAAATTTTCGAAACTATGCCTGAGAGATTCTTGTACTTAAATTTTTTGTATCTCTTCTGGTGCCTTGGCAAATGACATTACTACCCGAATACGGAAAGACGGACAGACAGAGAGACAGACGGACATCGCTTATTAAAGTTCTCTATGTAGAAGGATCCAGAATATATATGTGACCCGGTCTATGAAAAGGTGGCTTATGACTCAAAAACAAAATTTTGAAAAATTAGCTGTTAAAAATAAACAATTTCGTCAGTTTCTTAGTAGTTTTTCTTTTGCATTATGAATAGTCATGCCCAAAAGGCAACCAAAAAATGCAAAAGAGCATAAATGAGATAAGTTCGTGTGTGTATATAAAGAGCGATGTTTTTTTCAATGCAAAGCAAAAACCAGTTTCTGACCCAGCGTTGTCAGGTTTTTGGGGATTTTATCCCCAAAAAAATCCCCAAATCGACTTTGACTTACCATAACTTCTAAGCAAGTAAGGACTTTCACCACGAGAAAGAGCGTCACAAAAACTATCGAAACCAAAAAAAAAGTGGAAACATTTTTTTTGAGTCATAAGTCACCTTTATCGGGTCGGAAATCAACATTGTAGAAATTACACACGGAATGACAAACTTATATGTATTTACACTTTCCACCTGGGGTATAAAAATGAAATAAAGAGATTCACATACATATATGTAAATTAATTAAATAAATGAACTAAAGTTGTTAATCTCTGTTTTTATTTTTTATTTATGTATTTATTGTATCTTCAATATTTTTGAACTAACAATAATTACTCATATCTTAAATCTAAAATAAAAATGTACTTTAGACAAAAATAATACTTGTTTCACAGTTGTTGCAATCATTTGCAGGTTATCCCTCTGAAGAAAAGCAGTATCTCTTTTGAGTCGAATGTAACAAGTTCACTTAGAATGTTACGCGCCAAGAGGTTTGGATGAGATTCAAGCTTCTTCAGATACGTTACTGCATGTTTCGCTATTTCTGCTTTGACTGATGGCATGTTTAGGTCTTAGTGCATGTTGGAGTTTTTTATATACCAGGGAGCAACTGTAATTAAACGTAGAATCTTATTTGGTACATATATACACAGATTATTATTATATTTTTTGTTCCATGCAAAAGGTAACTGCCATTGTACGCCAGTTGTAATTTTAAGTGTTTATATCGAAGGCGTCATCAATAACAAAAGCGGCTGCATGCAAAATGACCCTATGAAAAATCACACAAAGACAAAAATGAAAAATTGCCGAATGAATAATCACCCTAAAAAATAAAAAATTGCCCAAAAAATAATAATGTAAATTTAGCCCAAATATTGTGAAAAAATACCCAAATATAAATGAATTATCGCCCAAATTTATTTATAGTTTTCCAATTATATAAAAAATATAAAAATGTCAATAGTTTTATGAAGGGCATTGATATTGCTTTAAAATTTTTTAAAATATAAAAAAAAACAAAAAATTTTTATAAAATATAAAAATTGCGCGATTTTAGCCTACGGGGCCTAATACTAAAATTTTATAATAAGCACATTTATAACAATAATTATATATTTCAACTCATAATTATACAGTGGTGTTCCATAAAATAGAGCCACCTTTTACTACATATTTCGAAAGAGAAAAAAGCACCAAATCTTCATAAAAAAGTTTAAGGTTTTTATTTTTGCGAGACCGAACAACTGCCCAACTAAATTCCTATAGACCTGTTTTGATAAAAAAAACTTCAATTATCCAAAAAACAAAAAATTCCAAGAGATGAATAAAATAATATACTTTAATTATCTTTTTTACCTTAGTACAAAGTGGAACATAATTTATTTCTGATAACGGCTAAGCACCGTCTTGGCATAGGGTCAACAAGTTTTTGTCATGTCTCAATCGGAATATTACTCCATGCTCCTTTATCCTATGCGCTTTAGCACAAAGGTTTCTCTTGCAAAGTTTCAAGGCGCTATCTATTGTAGTTCGCCAGGAACACGATAATAATTTTTCACTTTGTATGCGAGGTACCACGCCCACTATTTCAATTCAGTCTGTGTTTCACTAAACTATGTACGTTAATATAGCGGTTATTGGTGCAAAATTCCAAGGCGGTACCTAGTGTAGTTCTCTAGATACAGGATAATAAATTTTCACTTTGTATGGGAGGTACCACTCCCGCTATTCCAATCCAGTCCATCTTTCTCTAAACTATGTACGTTAGTATAGAGGTTACTGGTGCAAAATTTCAAGGTGCTACCTATTACTGTTACCAAGAAACACGATGATAAATATTTACTTTGTATGGGAGATGCCACGCCCACGTCGAATATCATAAAATAAGTACCCTATTTTACCATCCGTATATCTAATAACAAACTGTGAAAATTTCAGAAAGATCGGTTCATTGGTGTAGGCAGCTATAGCTTTCCGACAGACAAACAAACAAACAAGCATACAAACAAACACATTTTGTGCTTTATATATATAGAAGATAGATATAATTGATGCTAAACAAATATTGTGCAATATGTAACTCAAATAGTATCTAATTTCCTGTCGGTCTGTCTTTCTTTTTTGTGTGCGCATCACGTAAAAACAACTGAATGGATTTTAACAAAATTTTGTGAGGAGGTACCTGGAGAAAAAGCAGTGTAAGTACGCCGATTTAAAGATACTGTTACTTTAAAGCATCTGTTATATTTGAAAGCTGTATGTTTAAAGTAATGTTGCGCAACATATGGCGCTCTTTAAAAATAATGATTACCTAATTTCCCTTTTGTCTTTTACAATAATTTTTAGAATTTTATCCCTTATTATAAAGTAAATACGTAAGATTCTTAAAATTTGTTGTGGATTACTTTTAAAACGCACACAACGTACGTGAACACAGCCAGTCACAAATAAAATAATAAAATGTGTTTTTTTTATTAATTTTCACCTTTAAAATTCGGTTTGCTGGCATTGCTCAATCAAATTGACGTAGTGCTCGCATCTAGTAAAAACAATTCGCCTTAAAAATTACCCAATACAAGAAATTTTAAAATTAATTCATATCAGAATAATTATAAACTAAAATAAGTCAGCACTTAACACCAGCAAAACGATAAATATAATTTCCTCCTATTTTTTGTTACCCAGTAGACAGACGTCTCTGAATAAAATATTTTATCGAACAAATTTTGTACTAAAATTCTGAAAAAAATATTTAGTTTTCCTTTTTTACAAAAATCAAAATAAGTGTCAACAAAATGTTGTAATAAATATATATTTGGTATTAAATAGTGAAAAGAAAAAAGGAACAAATAATGTCGTTTAAATCAACTTCGTTTGTAGCCGCTCATGTAAGTATTTCAATTTTTCTTAAGTAAACTGTTACGCCAAATAGTTTGATGCAGGAATTGGAAGAAAATAATCTTCTGCGTTTATATGTGACAAGACAGAAACGCTGTAAAATTGGCAGATAATAAGATTTCGTGTAAAATTGATAAAACGTGTTGGTTAAAAAACATAAACCAGTAAGTTTAAGAACTTTAATTTTAAACGGCGAATGGTCTGGTCTCAATTGCAACAAAACCTTGCTAAAAGTTGATTGATTTGTTCAACCATTAAACAATTTCATGTGCGCTCATTTAAACGCCTAATAAAGACCATCGTTGCCGATATCATGTTCTTGCTCACTCAACGTTATCTGCCATCAAATGTTGTTTTTAGGACGAAAGTTTTACTGTAAAGAACGCCATCTGTTGATCAAGCGTGCAAATCCTATTTTCTGTGCTATAAGCATTCAAACAATATTGACGGCAAACAAAAAATATTGTTTTGTCGGAGCATGCACATCGATACGTTTTTTGTGCATTCAGCCGACTTTTTGTTCATGGGCAAAAAAACAATGGCTCCTGAAGACGGTGTGTAGGAATTTAAACATCTTATTATGCTTATTTTGCGATCAACAAATGTTGCAATTGGAGTTGATAAAATAAATTGTTACACCTTTAAAGTGGTTGCGCTATATATAAATTATATCTGCTTTGTCAACAAAACTTCGGATTTCTGCGTTAGTGGCAAAAGCTATTGACAGTTTATTGGTGCCGAATTACATTATGCAACTTTTGTCGCTGCAATTCTTCATTAGTAGGCGAGATATTGCATTTGTGTTGATATCGTGCAATTTTTATTGCAACAATTTGTATGGATGTATGTACATATATATTTATTTACATTTTAAACTTCAAAATTAAAACTATGAATAAGACGACAAAACTAATTTCAAGAATACATGCATGTGTGCCCTTTTAATTCCTCTCTTCCCACTCGCCACCTAAGTTATAATTTAAGCAACAAAAGTTGTATAATGTAAAATAGGACAAATTAATAATTGCTATTGTAGGAACTCGCTGCAGCGACCTTTGTCCTTTAAAGTATTGTAAATATGATTGCCCTTATGCAAAAGAAGTAAAGTCTATTTCAAGTCTACTAAAAATTATATATAAACATTTTGCCTTCAAGTACATTTCAAGTAGACTTTACTTCTTTTGCATAAGGGCGTACCTATATATTTATAATACAAATATATTTAAAGGTTTAACTAAGAATACATTATTTTACTCCGATAAGTCCAAAAAATCATTTATAATCGTATTAAACTACTTGAAAATTAATAAATGGCCAACTCAATCAGGCGTAGCCTTTAAATGGATTTAAAAATATTTTTGTATATTGTTGCACTGTGTAGTTTGTCACACTCTATCACAATGAGAACTTAGCAACGCAACGCAACGCAAAGTAAAAAACAAAAGGGAACATTTGTTATCAATCAACAAAAGAATAATAAATTATAAACAGAAGGATATCGTTTTGCTAAGATCTACATATGTATGTATATGGCTACTATTTTCTTTTTTTGTATAACTCAACTAGAACAATCGCCAGAAATAAATTTTAAAATCGTATTAATTAATAAATCGAAATTTGTCATATACTAAAAGTAATCTTCGCTGAATTAGGTTCCTTAGGTTTATAAGGTCCATACCATCACTTTTATTATTTTCATTTTTTGGACGAATCTATTAGGCGCAATCTAATTTTTTGAAGAATATGGTTGCCCCTAGACATTCAAGAAGTTCTAGCCCCACTAAGAATTCCAAAAAAGTAAATTTATCAAATATCATTCCATATCCCTATGTGTAGATTATTATTTAATTTTTACTTTACCATACGTAGTATAAGGTAAAGTATAGTAATCATGAAAAAATCCGAGGTCGGGATTTTGACGGATTTATACATTTAGAGGTCTTCTGAATCCATTTTGACTATTTTCGCGATGATGTCTGTGGGTGGGTGGGTGTGTATGCCACTATTTTTGTGGAGTTTGTACAGGTTATACCGTTTGACATATCAAAATGAAATTTAGTATGTGCCTTTGGTATGTGGAGATGAAGAGCTGTATAGTTTTTGGGCATAATCGGGAAGGGGGCTAGGGGTAGTTTCCTTACCCCCAAATTTTGTGAACGCTCTACAGGTCACACCATATGACATATTAAAACGAAATTTAGTATGTAGCTTTGGTTTATGGAGATGAAGAGCTGTATTTTGGGTATAATCGGGAAGGGACAAGAGGCCGTATACTTACTCCCAAATTTTCTAAACGTATGACATACCGTATGGCATATCAAAATTAAATTCACTATGTGCCTTTGGTTTATTGCTGTATAAATTTTGACCATAATAGGGAAGGGGCAAAGAGTAGTTTACCTAACACCCCAAATCGAAAATAATTTTTTTTCGATTTGAATATACCTTGAACTTTTATTCTTTATGTAATATATCCATAAAAATATCTGTTTCCATTTGGTATGGTAAAATTGAGTGAAGGCCACTCCAGTTTTATTTTTTATATGAAAGGATAAACTGAAGTTATGCTAATGCTTTTACACAAGAATAGCAATAGCTTTATAATTAGGGTGACCATTATTTTCATGAAAAATAGTGTACACATATAATGGATTTGATGAAATATCAAAATTCACTAATAAGTAATAGCGCTATATTCAGCCATGCCGAATCTTATATACCCTTCACCATACTAATGTTAAATATTCCGTTATTCTGTTGTTTCTCAATTTCACATAATATACTTTTACTTTTATGTTACTTTTATGATTTTTAACTTCATTATTATAAATATAATAACTATAAAGATATATATTTTTTTAAATTTTATCGAAAACTTTTTCTAAAAATTTTATCGAAAATTTTTTGTAAACATTTTATCAAATTTTTTTTGTAAATTTTATCAAAATTTTTTTGTAAAATTTTATCGACAAGTTTTTGTAAATATTTTATACAAATTTGTTTGTAATAATTTTTGCAAAAAAAAAACCGACTTCAAAACAGATAGAAGGGCACCAATTATAAACTAAAAATATAAGAAGTAATCTGTAAGAATTAAATTTAAACCAAATAATATATGCGCCAAAATTAGCGGAAAAAAGTAAAGACTATGGAATGTCAAGCATCTACCTATTACTCTTCAAAATTTAAGCTATTTTCACCAGCATCCGTCTTTTATGGGACACCATTCAAGATCAAATAACATCACCTATTGGGACACCCTTTCATTTACAATTTTAAATTAAAGACCTGTTGTTATAGAGGACTTGGCCACAAAGATTCTTTGTAAGTTTCAACTATCTGTATATAACGTTTAAAAAATTTAACCATATATATCAAATTACATGTACTATTGGGACACCCTTTACATTATAATTCCAAATATTTATACTTGATATCATACCAGAGAAAGTAGTTGATATTCTGCCTAAATTTCAAGTATTTGTGTTTAACGGTTCAAAAGACAGGGCTATATAAACAAAATTACATAATTTATGGGGACACCCTTTAGTTTCTAAATTCAAATTGTATACTTGCTATAGTGGACTTTGCAATACAGGTTCCTTGTAAATTTCAGCTGTCTATAACAGTTCAAATTTTGGCCACATACATAGAATTACATTAACTATTGGGACACCCTTTTATTTCCAAATACAAATTTTATACTTTTGCTTATAGCGGACTTAGCAATACAGGTTCCTTTTAAATTTCTGCGGTCTGTGTACAACTGTTCAAAAGTATGGCCATATACATCAAATTAAATGAACTATTGGAGCACCCTTTAAAATTTTGAATATTTATACATTTTATTATAACGGTCATAGTAATAGACATTCTGTAAAATTTTCAAGGTATTGTCTATAACGGTTCAAAAGATAGGCTCAAATAGGTCAAATTACGTCACCTATGGGGCCACCCTTTAAATTTTAAATTTATTTTTTTATTCATTTCTGCTGTTGGGAGCTATACCAACACGCAGTTTTTTAAAATTTTAATTTGGTGCCCTTTACGGTTCTTAATACACGTAAAAAACATGTATGTTGTATTTTTAATATAATGAACTGATTTGAAAATGGGACCAACCTGAAAGCATAACCTTTCAAATAAAGAAAAAAAATTTAAAATCGGTTCAGAAATGGCTGAGTTCTGCGGTTACATACATAAAAAAAGCAACATTCAGACGAATTGATAATCTCCTCTTAAAAAAAAATTTAAATGAAACGTCTTTGTAAGAATTATATCGAAAATTTTTTTGTAAATTTTTGCGAAATTTTTTGTAAAATTTTTGCGAAAATTTTTTGCTAATTTTTTTTTATTTTTTTCGAAAAGGTGTTGCTTATTTTTTGTACAAATATTTCTTTTTTTAATTTTTGGTAAAAATATTTATTTTTTTTTTGTGTAAAAAATTGTCAAAATTATTTCGAAATTTGTTGTAAAGATTTTTTGGAAATTTTTTTTTAAATTTATCAGAAAATTTTAAAAATCGCCCTTCGCAGGTGGTTATTGATTCCCCGATATCTGTATGCACTCCTTGTGCTTTTTATTTTACAAAAAAAGTATAAGAAGCATTACAAAAAAATCAATGTGAGAAATATAGCTGGGTTTTTTGCCCGCAGCCTCGAATAGAATCGTCTAATGTTGCTGAATTGCAATCCTAAAGATTTCGAAACTATGCTAGGCAGATTGGGGGGCTTAAATCTTCTCTGCCTCCTCTGGCGCCTTGTAAAATGATTGAAATGTCATCAAATATCATCACGGTCAGACGAACGAAGTTTAATCAACTTTTCTATGTATAAGGATCCAGAATATACATATGTATATACTTTAGGGGTCGGAAATGAATATTGTAGAAATTTCTATCTCTGATGCAGGGTATAAAAACATTATTTTACAAAGGTATTAAAAATCATTTAAAATAATCAAACTAAACTTAAAGTACAGGACTACATTTTCATATGAAAACTCATAAATCTAGTATTTCTTTTCCTATAATAACATAAAAATGTAGTTTTCAAAGGGATTTTGCAGCAATTTTACCTCTTATTGAGTTTTTTCTTTGTGAAAATAATTAAAAAAGTAAACAATTGTGTGAAAAAATAATGTACAAAAGGGGTATGTAATAAAAAAAGTGGACAAATAGCGTACGCACAAAAAATAGTGTACAAGAGGCAACTATAATACTAAGCATTATGTTGAGGTCCGAAATAATAACTTCGAAGTGAAATAACTTCCATAAAATACGAAGAAAGGTTTTGGACATACCCTAGAAAAGATAATACTTGCGTATGGACGGTAATGTAAAGAGCTTTAGAAAACATGGCCTCTTAAAGACATGTCCTAAAGGTGAAAAGCCTTAAGACCAACGGAAGCCGGTAACACAATTAAACTTTGGCAAGTGTATTCAGATTTGGACACACCAAAGATGAGAGAAAAAACGTTGAATTTATTTCGTTAAACCATCAAATCATTTGGCAGTTGTTTTGCAGTATCTTATGTCCCGTAGGTCAAAATTTTAAAATTAAGTTCACTGTTAAAAAAAGTCTATTTTGATACCTGTTATCAATTCAATTTAGAAATGTGGATTCATGCTCAGTAGATATCTACCAAAAATATAAAGTATCTTAGCTACTTTTTTACAGCTAGAGGTATTTCGCAAGTATTTCGATCTTTAGGGGCCCGCGCTAGGTCGGGTGCTCCGGCCCTGCCCCTTATGACGGCATTAATAACTACAAAATTTTATTTACATAATTTAGTGGTTATGTTCTAGTCTTATTATTATTTTATCTTAATAATATTTTATCGTTTTGAATTTCTTCATTTCCAGTATCCCAACACTTATATGGAACAATTTTGCAAAGCCATGCATCCCGAATTAGAATTGGGAACTGTTTGTGTAGCATGGTTTCGTCAAGCAACCAAATATTGCTCCGAAATGCTAAGCGGCAGAAGACCACGAACTACATATTTTTGGAACACAGTCAAGAATTTTATATTTCCCGATCGAACAACGGATATTGCATCCCAGAAAATACCCATCAATGTTCATCCCAACCGTTTGTCTATGCAGGACTGCCAATCATTATTTTTCGATATGGTTAGAGATTATGTACAGAGGGCGCCACGTTATGCCGCCGAGTCTACTACAAATGTTATGCTCTGGCAAGTGCTATATTCTCTCATGGGTATTATGGCCTTGGGTTCCTTATTATTGGGTATAATTTACGCATACAATAAGTACGGCCAACCGCAGCAAGTGATAAATCTTTTAGAAGAAGTTTTTAATCCGGAAAAACGTATGAATGCCACTGCTAAACGTAGTTTACGTTTGGCCAAAGCTGAGTTAAGCTATATACGAATTAAACCTATAGCAATGAAGGAAGATATTCTTGCGCCTGATGGGGCTGAAGTTTTGGCATTGAAGGTTGGTAAGAAATTTGACTTTTTGGAAACAGTTGTAGAGGGGAGCCTGGTTTCAGAAGGAAAACTGTGCAGACTTTACGATCAATATAGCAGGACTAAGCTTGATTTCAAAATTGAGGCTCTTAATAAAGCGATGAAATTTTTGGATAATAATTGTAAAAAATTGCACCTGCTCTTAATGTTTGAGGACGATGTGCCTCTTGAAGAGGTCCAAAAGGTTAAAAGTCCTAGAATAAGAAGTTTGTCACCACCCACTTTCCTTTCGCCCAGATCTTCAAATTTAAGCCCTAAAAGAATGTTAAATACCAGAATAGAGGGAGGGGGAGTCACAAATAAAGCATCTGGAGCTGGAACTGGCACAGGACCTAGTTCAACACGTCCTAATAGTCCAAAACAAACTAAAACTTCAACATTGACATCGGCATCGACATCGACATCGACAACCACGCCCCGTTCTAGTGGTGTTGCCAGTACTGGCATACCTCGTAATCTTTCGAAACGTTCATCCCCTTTAAAGAAGACGAAAAAATAATATTTCTGTGGAAATTTTATTCGCTGTAAAATTTTAATAATAACACTTTCATTTTAAGTTTTTTTGCGCAATTTTATTGTTGCGTTGTTGCCATACTTAGTAAAACAAATTTCTTATTAAATCTTATTTCAATATTTGCTGTTTCTCTTTTCTTTTCTTTTAATACAAATAATTTAAACAACATATTTACTTTAACAAAACAATTTACATAAAATTGTGTTTATTAACTAAAATAGATAATGAATTATTTATACATAAAAATTGTAATATTTAGCATCTTGTTTTCCAGAAAGTAGAACAATAAAAATGTGAAAATTGGACAGGAAGTAAAATTGCAAAAAGGAATTGAAAATGAAAAAGGAAATTCTATCACAAATAACAATAAAGAAAATAGAAATAAAATAGATTTTAAACAATTAAAAATAGTGAGAGAGAGAGAGAAAAGTGCAAATTGTGAACAGGTACACATACAATTAGAAAAAGGTGGTAACACCTTGAAAAAGTACTTAATTAATAATAATTTTTATATTTATGCAATAATGCAACCCGGTGACATATAAAGGTAAAATGTGTGTGTTTCGTTGTGTTTTAGGGTATTCCATCTTGTGTCGGTGTATTTTTATTAGTGTTGCCACATATTTTGTATTGCTGTAGCTGCGAACTATTTGCCATTTACTGTGTGTCATTTTGTATTATCTCGTTTTATTTTAAATGTACTGTGATTTCGAATTTGTGTTAACGGTGATTAAAGTTTCAATTAATTTATTTGAAGAATCTGCCTCTAGGACCACTAGGAGCAGCTACCGGTGGTGGAGTTGGAATATGAGCACCTTCAGCACGAAAACCGTTTTCATCAGCAATGTAGGTAATAGTGTAAACGACACCATCGGGTCCTGTGTAAGAGTAAGACCCTTGCATTACCTAAAAAGAAAATACATTAAATAAAAGATTAAAAAATTTGTTTAATTCTGCAAGATTATTTTAAACAGTCTTGAGAGGCTTTCTCAATAAAGATTCTATATTATACCTTCAGCTAAATACAAGAAGCCTTTCATAGGATTAAGTTTATTTGAAATACAAATTTTGATATTTAATTTTGATGTTTTTATTAAGATCTCAAAATTTGGCAGTTCTTAATTCGAAACAAAGAGAGCTCACACTCGGAAAACAAAAAAAATGGGACTTTTGTTTCTAAAATAGTTCTATAATGTGAGTAATGTATTGCTCAAACTATTCATTTGTTAAAATAAGCCAGACTGGCTTAGTAGTGAACAGTATCCTCAAATAAATCCAAGAAAGTTTACTCGTCTTCGATCTCAACAACTTGGTATTTCGCACCAGCATGATGAGCATTTTGAACAATTATCTCAGATTATTCTCTTACAGGGTCCGATTCACTCAACAATTGACAGCAAACGATCATCTATTTCGTTACGACCTCTCATTTTGGGCTTTCTGGCGGGTTACTGCGTAATTCGATTCGAAAAGGAAAGCATTCGAATTTGTATGACTTTAACATTGTGTTTCGAAAACCATTTCTTTCAAATCGATATACGCAGTAGCCTCCCTCTACTTCAATCGGACACTGGCCGAAAAATCATCTTTTCTGACGAGGCGCATTTTCATCTCGGCGGTTATTTTAACAAACAAAAAAAACGGAATCAGGAAACCCGCCAATGCATCAATAGAGAGTGAAAGTTTAGTGAGGATTTTTCTGGGTACGCCGCAACGGAGCTGTCATTTTACCGCTTTAGAGATTTTCCTGTGGTGTGTCCTTAAAGAGCGAATAAGCCTAATTTGATATTCTTGTTCTCAAAAAAAAAAAAACTTTTCTGTTCTAAATTTGTATAATAGTTGTTATATAAATAACTAAATATAAACACAATCATTAAAGATAGTAGTTATAATTTTCAGAATAGAACTGTTAAGCACAAAAGGAAATCAAAAAAAAACATTTGATACAATAACAGAGTATCTGAAGTTACTGTCGTTCGTTGATTTAATTATGATTCTTGTTTATTGACCAGGGGTCTAGTCGCCGCATTCGATATCGAGTAAAATCTCTCGTGATTTTTCATTTTGGTATAATGGCAGTCGATATCGAATAAAAAATATCGTAATTTCATTCGAAATTTAATTTAAATGACGATTCGATACATCTCGAATGGCATAATTAGCTTACTCGACTCATATCGAAATTTTTTGTTATTCGATATGATAGTTTACTCGATATCGAATGCGGTGAAGTGGCCCCAGGACTTTTGCATGTTTCGGATGTATTCTGTTTTATCACTTTATGCAAATATCCACCTTTCCACTTGTGAGATAAAACCAGAAAGCGTAGATTATAAAAATATTCGTCTTCTCAATCGAGTAAAATGGGTTTTTTTATA
Source organism: Phasia obesa (assembly GCA_949628195.1). NCBI lineage: Eukaryota > Metazoa > Arthropoda > Insecta > Diptera > Tachinidae > Phasia > Phasia obesa. The sequence goes on along the minus strand of OX451219.1, from coordinate 80,013,501 downwards.
AAATAGTCTCTTATTCTACCATTTGCATTATATAGTTCCAATTTTAAAAAATATTTTAATTTTTATTTTTTAAATTTTGCGAATGAAATTAGTCTGGTAACCCGTTAATAATGCTACCATTTTCCTGTGCCTTAATGTATGCTATGTATTTTATAAATTTACTCTTTATAAAAGCTTTTTATTGTTATTTTCTGACTGAAAAACTTCGATGGGGAGCTGGAGACCTCAGGGTTGGTAAACAAAGCTATTATATTGTATGTACCGGCTTATTATATTATACTTTTCACAATTATGGGCCTGTTTTTATAAAATGAAATATTATGTTCTTTCGTAAAAAAAACGAAACAAAACACATTTACGTTTTAGTATTTTTCATGTGTGTGACAAAAAAGAGCTGTAAATTTATTAATTAATTTTTGGTGTTTACACTCTGATTGTAGTTTATTAAAAAAGTATTCCGTAAAATTATTTCTAAACGAATAAATATTAAAAATAAAGAGAAAAAATTAGTTAATTGATTTTAACATTTATTTTTAAAACAAACTACATGTTAAGATTGATTCTACGTTGCATTTAACTTTCTAAATCATTTCTTTTTATTACTTGAAATATATCTAACTGAAAATAAAGGACATATGAATATTCTTAAAGTAAAAATAGAAAAAAGTCTACACTTTTTGATTTAACATCCCTGTAATTGTCAAAAATTCCGTTTAGTTTTCTTTTTATCTGCGTACTACCAAACTGAAAGTCGCCTGAAATTTGTCAAACCTGTTTTTTTTACACACACTTCTTAACATTTACATTCTTTAACATTTAAAAAAATAAAAATTATTCTGATTTAACTGAATTTTCAATTATTTAATTTTTTCAGTAGATTTAACGCACATAATTAAAATAATTGCAAAATCTTTTTTTGTTTAATAGTTTGGCACCTACAACGCCATTTTGGAACTATTTTCTGAGTAGGACAGTAGGAACTCTGTCAGTTTTTGTTGTGATTTAAACGTACGATTGTGTAGGATAGTGAATCCTGGTCTTTAAGCCTATTATTCTGTTCAGTTTTTCATGCGGAACGCTGTTAAACACATAAATAAAAATTGTGTGCGAAAAAATCATGAAAAATGTGGCAGATGTAGTGCTCTGTTTTTATTGTGAAATAACATATAAAATGTCTTTGGCAATATTTTATGAAAGCTGGGATATAAAGCAAATGGGTATTATTTCATGCAGAATTTTTCGAACAACAGCTCACCTGGCTCTTGTTAACATTTGTAAATCAATTTGGTATACTTAAAAACAATAAATCGCAAGAGAGGCACCTCTTTTTAAGTGTGCAATTTTCTATGTGAAATAATAAATGGAAACATTTTCTACAATTACGAACAGAGTACTACGTTCCGTTAAAATAAGTTTTAACTAATTCTTCTAACTTTACCTTCCCTGCTACAAAGCATAATTAGCAGTAAAATTATGCTTTGTAGCAGGGATGCTAATTTTAAATGATTTTGCAAATAATTCTTTAGTGAATAAAATATTTAGGTCGCATTATCAAAAAATTAAATAATTACAAACCTGAGCTTCTGTTTGAGGATTGCCCGCATTTTTAAGATAACCGGCTTCATCAGCACGTATTCCATTGCTGGTTTCGTAACTGTAAAATAAAATTAAAGTAAAAACCAACATTAAAATATTAAATTGATGAATGACACTAAGATCGATCTTAGTACATAATTTTATGTAAAATATTCTACACCCAAAGAAACAAAAATTAAAAAGAAACGAAACGAAACTTAAACACTCCGTATGCAAATTAATATACTTTTGCGAAGATTGTTAGGTGTAGTATCTTAAAGGCCAAATATTTTGTAGGTTTTCTTTTTTGGTTTATGGGCAGAAAAATGTTTGCTTACAAAACATATCGAGGTGTGTTCTTTCGTTTTATTTAGTTTCTTCTTTTTTTTGTTTAATTTTCATTACTTTACTTAAATGGGCGTTTGTATATTCGCTTCAAGTTAATTCTAATTTTAAAATGAACAAACAATTTGCTTCAGAAATTATTTGCCATATGAAATGATAAGAGTACGTTACTCACTTGTAGTTATAAGAGCCATCTGGATTCAAATTGAAATCCTGTTTTAGTATCACAGCATTGCCATCAAAAGAATTCGGACGTGGTGGTGGAATACCACGTTGAGCCGTTACAACAGTCATACAGCAAAGAGCAGCAAATACAAACGATTTCATGATCTGTGTGTAAAATATGAATAAAATAAAATAATTATCATTTCCATGAATATCATTTATACGATTTAAATATTTTTTAATCTTTGCTAAAATGATTGATGCTTATAATTAAATCGAAATTGAAATTAATATTTTTTATACAAAGCAAAAGATGATTTAACTCGTGCATAATTCGTGTTTATTAAATAATAATTCATTATAACTGCAGGTTATCACTGAAATGTCACGTTTAGTTAGTTTATATTTATTTAAGATGCATTTATTATATTGTCAATAACTTTTCCCAGATAATGCAGATATATTTTGGAATACAATAATTCGTTTTCTATATATCAATTACATTTTTGTTCTTTTACTTTCATGTACAGAAATGGTCCTGTTACAGTATATAGTTACATGTATAGATATAGATAAATTTTGCAGGTACCATAAAGTTATTGAAGCTATTTGAAGCTATTTTGATAGGACAGAAACTAAATAAATGCAAACAAACAAAAATCTATAGAAGTGATAAGGCTATTAATTTAATGCAATTTGTTTCGCTTGTAAATGAAATACTGTTGCCATTACTTTCGATGAAGAACCTCGGCACTGGCTGTTTTAAATATTGCACTTTGTGTAAGTGTAACTGAATAGTGCACTGTTCAGTTACACATACACGGAAAACGAGAAAGCTTTCATGTCTTGCATTAAATAAATAACGAAAAAATTTCAAATAATATTGATTTTCTTTTAAAAGATTCAAATGAAAAAATAAAATTTCAAATTCTCAAATATCCATTTAAACGCCAAGACTATTCGAACAATGGTAAACGTGCTCACTTTTATTGCAGATTTCAACATTTTTCACTTTACCATACGTAGTATGGGATTTCGAAGAATTTATACGTTTTGAGATCTCCTGAATCCATTTTTGCTATTTTCGCTATAATGTCAGTGGGTTGGTGAGTGGGTGGGTGTGTATGCTATTATTTTTGTGGAGTTTGTACAGGCCATACCGTCTGACATATCAAAATGAAATTTAGTATGTGCATACCAAATGCAAATGATGAGCTACATATGTATAATTTTGGCCATAATCTGGAGTGGGCAAGGGGTAATTTACTGAACTCGATTCGAATATACTTTGAACTTATATTCTTTATGTAATATATCCATAAAAATATCTGTTTCTATTGTGTATGGTAAAGTTGAGGGCAGGCCACTCCAGATTTCTTTATTTGGAGATGGACATTTTTGTTTCAAAAAAACTGTTCCTCTAAAGCGATTTAACTCAAAATTTAAACATTTTCAGTAGAAGCAAAAAAAAGTTTTCTTTTATATCAACAAGAGGGATACAACAGTGCTGGGATCTGATAATGTTTAACTTGTACCGCTCTAATGATTAAACTGTACCAAATCAGCATCAATTGTACCAAAATTTGACATTAAGAAAAAAACACAACATAAATACAGAAGCTCGATATTAAAATAGGACAAACACAAACCTTTATACAAGCGTATTTTAAAATAATGATAATTGCCCTTGATTCCTGTATTTTCTATTTTTGTGTTGCTCATTTACTAAAAACTATTTTTTCAAAATACTTAATCTATATATGTATATAAAAAAAAGTTGCATTGTGTTAGAAATTGATGTTCTATGGAATGCGTGAACCGATTTTGTTTCTGCAAAGTTTATATGAAAGGTGACGTCAATACCAAGGTTTTTATGTACAAACGGTATCTGTATATGTATTGGTCCATGAGTAATAGCCTGAAGAGTTGGCGTGTTACCGCCCATACAAAGTAAAAAATATTATCGTGTTCCTGGCGGAATGCAATAGATAGCACCTTGAAACTTTGCTAGAGTAGCCTTTGTGCTAAGGCGCATAGTCTGCCAAAATACAGAATGAATTGGGACATTAGGCGTGGTACCTCCCATACAAAATGAAAAATTATTATTGTGTACATAGAGAACTATAATAGGTATGGTCTTCAAAGTGGGTACAAGTAAACCCCATACCCATGCGGATACTTTAGAGAAACATAGGCTGAATTGGGACAGTGAGCGTGGTACCCCCCATACAAAGTAAAAAATTATTATCCTGTATCAAGAGAACTGCAATAGGTAGCGCCTTGGAATTTTGCATCAGTAATCCCCATATTAAGATACATTGTGTAGCGAAACACAGACTGAATTTGAATGGAGGGCGTGGTACCTCCTACACAAAGTGAAAAATTATTATCGCGTACCTAGAGAACTACATTAGGTATAGTTTTGAAACTTTGCACAAGTAACCCTCATACTAATGTACATCCCATTAAAAGTAAATAATTGTTGTTGTGTAAATACGTATAGTCTAGCAAAAAACAGGTTGGATGGGAGCATTTTTGACTTGAGAATAGCGTGCGTTTTCGCGTTATAGTTTGTCCATACTTTTCTTCCAAGTGTTTATTGAATTTTTTGTGGATGGGTGTAGCGAAGCGCACCGGGAATTGCTAGTATTACATAAAATACTAAGGCTTGCAATATTAGGAGCAATTTCCCACAAGCGCTTCCAAAGCCACCGGATCTAAATCCGATAGAGTATGCCTGAGTATTTGGAAGAATAATTAAAGTCTATTTAGCTGACTAAAGAAAGACCTTTCGATTACTCACTAGAAAGAATGGGAAAATATATCAGCTGAATACAGCCGGAGACCGATTGAAGCGATGCAAAAACGTTTACACGCAAAAAGGCATTCAACGTATATATAAAAGGGTTATCGAAGTAAATAATAAAAATCCCGAACATAAATCAAGAATTTTGCTATTTAGTTAGTTCTAAGCTGGCTAGAAGAACTATGAAATTAGAAATATTTATATCTAAGAAAATGTAAAAAAATATGGATTAAATAAAAAAAGTTTATTTAATACATTTTACATGAAATGTACCAAAAAAGCATGAAGTTTACCAGTGTACCACAGATGTGGCGATTGTACCAAATTTGGTACAATTGTACCACAAATCCCAACACTGGGATACAACTGATTTTTTTTTTTTGGGAGAAAGAGCAGAGTAAGATTTTTATATTGATTTCTTGCAAAAACTGAAAATTGAACAATTTTGAGTTGATTCTCTTTAGAGGAACAAATGCGATATGATGAGCATTTTCGCCAATGCATTCACCTGTTATGGATTCGCCTTCATACGAACTTGAGCTTACTTCGAATAACTCATCTATATAAAAAAGTATTTTTTTTAAATAAAGCAAAAGCGATTCTATTCACCACGTGGCGGCAGTGCCAAACTTTATTTTTAAAAAAATATTATCTATTTCGAGTTTGATATTTGATTCAACGGAGGAATTTGTTGAATTCGACATTTTCATCACTTAGTGAGTAGATTAGCATTTGGTCCCAGAGATGCCAGAAATGGAGATCTTTCACCAAACGTGGCAAATTTCAATCTTATTTGGAGATCAAATTTTTGATTTGGCGACATGGCGACTTTTTGGCGATTTTGTTGCGGGTCTTCATTGACTTTTGGCCTACATTAGAAACTGAATTAAGAAATATCAAATTGGAAATTAAAGTTATAAAAGTAAATTGTTTTTTATATTTAAAGATGAATTTACTTCTGGAAACTGGAAACTTTTAAAACATACGAATAAATTTATTTTAAGTTCACGAAGATCTTTTCGTTTTCATTTATTTTCTGTGATTTATTAAAAATATTTTTGAAATTACAAAATATTGAATACATTATAAGCAAATTGCAATTGAACAGGCAAACTATTTAAACGATTTTGGCGATTTTTCACATCGAAATAGGTGAAAAATCTAATAAGCCTGTTTGGGCTTATCCTTAACAATTGTTTGTTTTTTTCTTTTATTTTGGTAAAATTGTGCCTACTAACTATTTAAAAAGGTTACTACATTTTGCACTAAAGCACAATTCGCAAAAATTATGTTTGCCATTTTTTGTGGCGTCAATTAAGTTTTCTTTGAGTCAGTTGAATATTTTGTGTTTTCAATAAAGTGTTCTGTTTGATTCAGATAAATATTTGATTATTTTTTTTTTTGTAATTTTTGTAATTTCATAATTAATTCTTTGGAAAAAGTGATTTTTTTAATAAACTATTTATTTATTATATTCAGTAAAATAACTTAAAAATTAATTGTTTGAATTTACAAAGAAAATACGTTGATTATGTAGTTGTCTCGATCCTAAGTTCTACTAGATAATCTTTTGATCTACTAACGAATTATCTCCACAGTTTACTAAGTTGTAAACTTCTTTCTAAATAAGTTAGTAGGTATTGAAACACTGCTCGTGACAGAAAACTGCCTTGATAACAATTGTGAATAATTCTGAAGAAGATTTATTTAATAAATCGATCAAGTGCATATCGGGGTTACACGCGTACATCACTTTACGATATTTCATTTTATGTTTAAAGTAGACTTATTTTTGCACTTACATCAAGTTAAATAGCTACAAAATTCAACATATGAGCTGGTTCTTTTGAAAGTGGTATAAGTCTACTTTAAAAAAAAAACTAAGTTAATGAGCTATAGACGCGTTCTCTCCATTTTTGCAATTACAATTTCGATAGAGTTCTACTTTGACATAAAATAAACAAAAACAGTTTTTCTGTACAATGCTATCGCACAAATATTTCTTTTGAAAATGGAATAAGTCCATTACTAATAATTATAATTAAAACAACTTTTTATTGCAATTATTATTGATTATTGATACTTAAGTGCAGGCTGCTGCAGATCTTTTTGAAGCCTGTTTCACGCTATAATTCTGAGTATTAAGATTTGCATTGGATTTTGTAACGAAGAAATCAAATGAAAATTGTTAAAAACTCTAACGTAACATAACAAAAAATGGACTTATACCACTTTCAAAACAAACAGTTCATATAGTAGAAAAAACAAACACACATACTATTCGCTTGTTGATATTTCATTCTTATTTTGAAACTTATTTTTTAACTAACTTTTTACCATTATTTTATTTTGATAACTTGTTGTTGTTGTAGTATTCTATAATACATCTTCTATATACGACAAATCAAGAGTCACAGATACTGACAAATGAACCGACAGTCGGATAGACATTGAAGCGATAATATTAGGGCAAAAATGAATTTGTTTTTTCCCTCAAAGTAAAAAACAATCAGACAATCGAATAATAATTCGTTTGTGTATGCGTAATGTTTTTCCATCATTTTTGAATTTAGGTAGACTAATTTTGGAAAGTATGTATATCAGACAAAACGATCTTACATTACGATCTGTAACATTCCTCAGTAATTTTTTTACTGACTTTGTTTATTTGCAGCAATATTATTTAAGAAAATACATCTGATATTTTTTATGTTTTATTCGATTGATTAAATAAACTCTTCAAATATGTATGTATGTATATTTCATAAATAAATAAAAATTTTTTTTTGGTTTTTATTCTAAAACAGATTGAATAAATTTCAGAATTATTTTTTTTTTGAGGTTGTTTTATATTTGTGTATATTAATTTTCCAGACTAACTTTTAGAAATATCTTATTTTATTCTTTTTACCAATAACAAAAGGTTATATATAAATTACGAATTGTTTTTATGAATATTTTTTTTTTTAAATTTTGCCAGGCACCATGTAATTAAATACTTCCTGCCATAAAGATTTTCAATGCCAACTAAACATTTTCCAAAAATTTATTCAATAACCACTTTATATCTATTAATATAGATCAAAAAAATTGTTTAACATTTTAACTTGCTTTAGTTTTATGGTTCCTTATTATTTTAAATTTTTTTTCTTGTTTTCAAAAATCCTTTTTTCAGTAACTCACTTTATGTTTTTTCTTTAATTGATCAACAACGTAACAAGTTGGATGTTGTATAAATACTTAAAGTGTCCTTTATTGGAATAGTTATGAAAAACTTTAAAAAAGCACACGCGTTTAGAGAACGAGAAACGTCTACGTTTGAAGGCTCGTCAAATGATATTTGTTGTTTGTTCAGAAAATGCAAACGTTTATATAGCGTTGCAACTAAAATGACAACAATGATTTTCTTTGCAAACCGAATGCCGTTAGATTTAGTAGACTCTTCGTTAGTTTGACTTGGCAGCACCACCAACATCAACAAAACTACGCCACACCACACCACCACACAACCCCACCATACAGCAGCAACATCAAGTGCATTTAATTTAACACAACAGTAAGCCCTTTTACTACTGCTTTATTTGTTCACACACAGCACTTGCAGTCACGCACACATTTACTTAAAAAAGATGCAATTGATTGAGATGGTGTAAAAAACAACTACATCTGCAAACAAACAAAAAACTTAGACAAAAAACAACACCTTCAAGAAAAAAAGTGAGAGTCAATCCAAACAAAATATTTATTTATCGAGAGAACGAATGCAATTGGAATAGAAAAGCTTTGCATCAACAACAAATTAGAATTTATAACAACAATACAGAAAAAGCTCTTAATGCAATTGTTGCTGGTTGTTGTTGCCTAATGTTTGTTTTCTTGTTTGAGACGATCCGTGTGTCGTATACGTAACATTGCAAGTGAAGGCAACAAGTGTGTAGATTTTTTTGAGGCTGTTATTTGTTTAAAAAAAGAACAACAACAACAATTAAAGTATAAAGAAACATTCATCAGTTAAAACAGGGCGTTGCGCATGTTCAATTGGTTTCTCATTGAAAATTTGTACGATCTGATTTTCAAACAAGCTTCTAAAGTTTCCTAAGCAGAATTTAAAGTTTATGTTTAAATATTGCTTACAGGTTAGACCAAACTGTAAGCAATGTGCATCCGATTATCCGAAACTTATACAATTTTTGAAAGTGCAAAACAAAGTAGAATTTTGTAAATGGAATTGCTGTACATCCATCGTTCGAAAAGTGCAGCTGAAAAGGTCACTTCGTTATTAAATTTCAGTGACGGAGGAGTTGAAGCGAGCGACCTGGTCATAAACATTATTATTATATCTTAAGGTATCCTTTGTACAACCCATAGAATCTTTTGTATTTCACAAAGATACTACTTGTTAAGTCCAGCCAATGCTAGACCAGAAATTGTATGTTTCACGGTTGCTGTTTTCTTTTGCGGATCATCCATCTGATGTACGGCTATGAGAAGAAATATCCCATCTTTTTAGTCGAATGTAACCACTATCATTAGGGATTTTACGAACCAGCTTATTTGGATGCGTTTCAAGCTTCCTTTTATTGATGGTATCTTTAGAATTTTGCGGATTGTCCAGAATTTTTTATTTTGGATAGTTCTTAGCGTCTTATTTTGGGCCATTGCATTTTTTCGACATTGCTAGTTGAGGCAGAACCCTATAATTGTATGACATAACACCATATTAGTATGAGAGTCGACTTATACAATAAGCGATTTAAATTGTACTGCCTTCATTTGTGTTAACTTTTATGGCTCTTGATTTAAGGTATCATGTGTGAACTTTATCTATACATATAATAAAATGGTAACTCCTTTTTATCTCTCTTGCTGTCTTTCTTTTTTTTGATTTCGCATTACGTAAAAATTACTGAATGGATTTTTACAAAAGTTTGTGAGGAGTTACCAAAAATATCTTATTTCCAAGAGAATGTGGAGAAAAAGCAGTGAAAGCACCTCGTTTTTTTTACGAATTTAGAGGTACTGTATACTTTAAGGCATCTTTTATTTTTGAAAGCGGAACAGATGGCGCTGTTTGAAAGTAATCACAAAATAAAGTGAAAGCGATATTTTAATATATTTTAAACACGGTTGATCACAAAATATGAATAACTTACTGCAAAATAGCCAATTGCGTAAATTGATTAAATAATAAGAGTCTTAAAATTTTGTGTGAATTACTTTCAAAGCGAAATCGAACAAAATATTGTTAGGACGCACACAACGTGTGAGCAAATGTAGATGTGTGGACTCAAATTTAGTGTACAATAAATATATAATGGGTGCCGATAATCTGCCTTGGAGAACTCCTTCTTCAATGGGCTGAGACGAGCGTAAAAAATCGCCTTCTTTTAGTATAAACTTTCGATCAGTTAATTAATTTTCTAACAGGTTAGAGAAGTTTTCAGGCAAGTTCAGTTTTCCCTTATATGTTGCACCTTATGCTTGAAAAAAGTCTTTAAAAAGTATAGAGCAGAATTTTTTTTTTTCAAAGGTCCTCATAACTGCATTTACTAATCTATGAGTCGGTTCATTTGTGCTATGTTTTCTTCCAAAGCCAAAGGAATGGGTTAGAATACATTTTTTCCTGTAACTGTAACTGGGAGCTGTAACATTACAGATAGCAACTAAGAAATATCAATCGATTAATATGGAGTAAAATAGATTTCCTTTTTAACCGACTTCAAAAAAGAAGGAAGTTATCAATTCGTCTGAATGTTGATTTTTTTATGTATGTCCCCGCAGAACTCAGCCATTTCAAAACCGATTTCATATTTTTTTCTTTATTTGAAAGGTTATGCTTACAGTTTGGTCCCGTTTTAAAAACAGTTCATTATTTTAAAAAAGGGCACCAATTTAAAATTATAAAAAATTGCGTGTCATTATAGCTCCCAACAACACAAGGTAATAAAAATATAAATTTAAAATTTAAAGGGTATCCCCATAAGTGACGTAATTTGACCTATATGGGCCTATCTTTTGAACCGTTATAGACAAAACCTTGAAAAACAGTTGTACACAGACCGTTGAAATTCACAATGTCCGCTATAACAAAAAGTATAAAATTTGAATTTGGAAATAAAAGGGTGTCCCAATAGTTAATGTTATTCTATGTATGTGGCCAAAATGTTGAACTGTTATAGACAGACAGCTCAAATTTACAAGGAACCTGTATTGCAAAGTCTACTATAACAAGTATACAATTTTAATTTAGAAACTAAAGGGTGTCCCCATAAATGATATTATTTGGCCTATATGGCCCTATCTTAAAGACAAACACTTGAAAATTAGGCAGAATGTACTCTACTCTCTCTGGTATAATACCAATTATAAATATTTGGAATTATTAATTAAAGGGTGTTGCAATAGTTCATGTAATTTGATATATATGGCAAAGCTTTTGAACCGTTATAGATAGACAGTTGAAATTTAAAAGAATCTTTGTGGCCAAGTCCGCTATAACAACAGGTCTTTAATTTAAAATTGTAAGTTAAAGGGTGTCCTAATAGGTGATGTTATTTGCACTTTGAAACCGTTATAGACAGAGGCATGATTGAAAATAGCTTAACTTTTGTCCAGTAATGGGGAGGGGCTTGACACTCACATTACCTTGTCTTTTTTTTCCTCTAATTTTGGCTTAAATCTAATTCTTACAGATTACTTCTTACATTTTTAGTTTAGAATTGGTACCCATCTATCTGTTTTGAAGTCGGTTTATTTTGCAAGAATTATTCGGTATCATTTGTTGCCCAACCAACCTACACACTAAGTTTGTTAGGGTGCTAGCTTATGACTGGTCTTTATATCTTTCTACACGCACGTATTAAGGAATAATGTAATTATTGAGTTGGCAAGGCCTTCCATGTAATTTTTGAGATGTAATGAGTTCTATTAGCCTTTTCTCTCATTATTTAAGTCTCTTTTTGAGTTAAAATCTGTGTGCTTGTCACTCTCTTTCAATTCTTCTGTTTTCAGTCAAAAACCATTGACATCTATAGAATAAATTTGATTTTATTTAGTTAACTATCGGCTAACTTGAGGTTTTGAACAAAATTAATAAGAAAATCTGCTTGACGTCTTCTGGTGTTCTAGCGGCATAGTTTCCGAACAATGTCGCTTTACTGAATATCTGAAACTTGTAATCTAGAATTGAAATCGAAGATATACGGTGATGAGGTAAAACGCGTCAAGCTTACCTAAATTCAGTTGGATATATTGCATAAAGAGCTCATCATCACTGATATTTTTGTATACAAAGAACAATGACAATAACGTTTTAGTGTTAGTTTTATTTAAAACAGCGCCATCTGTTGCTCATGCGTTCTAATATTTTATGCTGTGCTATAAAGAGCCAAACAACATTGGAAAGAACATAAACAAATATTCGCTACCTATAACAACATGAACATATTAATGATATTAATCTGGCGGCGTCTTGTTTATGTCTTGTAGGGATGAATTTTCAATAATTTTGTAATTTTGAAATTGAAAATCGTTTAGTTTTTAACTCAGAAAAGATATCTCGAAATTTTTTCAAAATATTATAATTTTCGCTTACTAACCATAGGAAAAAATTTAAAAAAATTTGCTGAAAATAGTTTTTTTTAATATTTTGAAAATAAAATTAAAATGCTTATAACTCACTCAACAACAACAAAATTTTTTAGGTATTAACTAGACCTTTAAGACCATATGGAAAGCGAAACAAAAATTGAAGAAATGCCAAGCTCTAAAAGAATTTGCAGGGGCGAGGTACCTAAATTTGGGGCCACATGGCGCCACCCCTGACAAGTGGAGGGACCATCGTCAAAACATAAGATGAGATACTCCTCTGCTATACTCATGCGAAATTTTGGGTCAATCGTCCTAGTCCTTTACAAATGGCTCAGTTATTTCCAAAATATTTTGATTCTGCCCCACTGTGCAACGTTGTCGCAAAGAAAAATATTTTCCAGTCACAGTTATTTCTAAAATATAAACAAAACTACCAAGATTTTTTAAAATAAGTTAATTGTATTCTTTTTTTTGTAAATTACACAAGTTCAATTGGTTTGATTTTTTAATTAAGAAAAATCTGACGGAATTCTACCCTACTCGAAAGTCCTTTCAAAATGGCGTTGTAGGTGTCACACTATTATACACAAAGAGGATTTTGCAACTTTGATCGCATGGAAAAATGCATTTTATGATTTTTTTCAAAAGTAAATCAAATCGTACAGACCTGTCAAAAAGTCTGCCACACACGTACACTTCTAATCCCCACTATCATGCTGTCATTTCTGTGGTCACATGCCATTTCTGTCAGATAGCACGATTGAGTATGACATTGAATCATTGCCTTTACTGTGTTTTCTTTCACTTGTAGGTAAATACAGAGTTGTGAAACTTATAAATTAGCACATTTAGAAATAGGATTTTCAAGCACTTTTTTGGAAAATAAATTTTTTTTCTACATAAATAAAAAAAATACCAATTTTGGTCCAATCAAACCAAAGCGGCATCGCTGGTTGTACATCTCAGTTGCAAGCTAAATATTCTGGTTTTAATTCTTTTGTTAAAGTTTCGAAGCATCTTTATCATGTCATGTCTACAGCATCGTAGTAAGTAGTTGTTGTACTTTGTTTTATGCGATAGCGATCTTTAAATTTATGTTTTTATTGGTAATATGAATTATTTTTATTACACCACAAATTTACCAATAACTTCAGAGCTGCAAACACACACTCCTTACTTGCTTGAAACGACGCAAGCAAGCATGTTCTTACTTCACACAAGTGTTTACATAAATATTCTTTTGTCTTTGTAAATAAAATGCATTTTTCTGCGAGAATACCCGTATACCATTTTCAGCAATCGTTTTCATTGATTTAATTTTAAATTATTATTTGTAGCTGCTAACATCGAAAGATACACTGTCAGCCACCCTCGCTGCGATAGTTACCGGTAAAAAAAAGTAGTCACAGTTGTAGCAACTACTTCTGCATGCATCATTGCAACTGAATGAATGAAATTCATGAAGATGATTATGTTGTAGTTGCTGTAAATGATGATGTAGTTGCTACCAACAACACAAACACAATCAAATAATTCTAAATAATATAAATCTAATAGTTGCAACAGACATTCATAGCAACTTATTTGGTCTTAGCAATCAACTGCATATGATGAGTAATAATTTTAATTTAATTTTAAATAAATTTTCCAACTGTAATTAATTTTTAAAATATTTGATATTTATTCGAGAAGTCATAAAATATTTTACATCGATTTTGTAATCAATAAGTTGTTTAAATAACTTAGAAGTTGCATTAACTGTTGCAATTCCAATACTTGACTTTTAACTTTATCACTTTGACTTTATCACAATCAAATAAAAAAAATACATTGAGTCATACAAACCGCAATAGTGGTTAACAATTTTTGATTTACTTCTATTTCATTAAATAAACACTACTGATGTTTTTTTTCAAGATGTTACTCCTTTTTATGAGTTAATTACATTTGCTTTTTAATTACAGTAAACTGAATGAGCGGGCTGGGCAGTTGAGATATTTGCTCCAGAGCAGTGGTCGGCGTAGGGAGAAACTTATAAATAAGAATTTATAATTTTAAAAATATTTTTTAAAATCTACATTACAACTCTCTGAAATTTCGACAAATAAATATAAATAATTTGGTGTAATTTAGACCTTGGGAAAGAAAAATTAAAAGAAATCATTTGGGAAAGCTGAGATACTTTTTAGGAGAATAAGATTTCTAATCTAATAAAAAATAACTCCATAAAATTATATAAAGTACGCCATGTAGGCTTACAAATTACTGGTTCAAGTTTTTTACATGTACGCGACGATCCTCTATCGTTTGTGAGGTAGGGTCGACATTTTTTAGATAACTTTTCAAATGTTAATATCGAGTATGTGTTTAAATTATAGAAAACATTTGGAAGGCAGAAGATGTAAAGAATTCTTACTGGAACAAATATTTATTTATATTTTTTCAACATAAATATCATTTTTTAGTAATGCCATTAACATAATCCAATTTATTGCCAATTTTATTGCTATTAGCATAATTTTTTAGTGTATGGACGTCTTTACCAAGCATGCTATTTGGCAGCGCAGCAAGATTTGATACAATAATAATTAATACTTATCGTCGCACAGAGGGGCCAAAAGCCTTTTTAGCGGATTAATTAATAACTCCACAACTACAATAGTGAGGCTCACAAAATCTTAGGTAAGTAGCTATTAGAACAAACTTCACGTTTAAACAAATTCATGTGTTTATACGAGGGGGGAAATATGTACCCCCATACAAAAAAATTTATAACATTCTTATATCTACAGAACTGCAATAGCCAGGCACAATAAATTAAATGCACGTAGCTCTTAGAACAAACTGCATGTTCAAACAAAATCGTTGAGGTATACGAGGGGGGAAACAATAACCCACAATACAAACAAATTAAATTTAATATAAGTAGCTCTCAGAACAAACTGTTATATAAGGGCGGAAATGGGTACCTCCCATACAAAAAAAAAATCTGATATCTACAGAACTACAATAGCGAGGTATTAATGAGGCTAACTATTAGAAGTAACTACTTTTCGACCGCTGAAGGGATCAAATATATTATGCTTTGCATAGCCTTCGATTTTTCTGTGCAACTAAACTTTTATTGACTTGATTTGTGCAGCATGTAATAAAACTGGCAAGTAGTGTAATAACTGTAGAGTCTCTTAAAAATTTAGATTTTTTTTAATTCATGAGCACACGAAAATCCAATTGATGCTTGCATTAAATTCTTATTTTAATCAGTTAAAAATCGGTCTTCCCTTCTGTAAGCTTTATTTCACTTAGAATTAAACTCAAAAACGAGTTTAATTCTCGCATTATTGAAAACTTGAGAATTGGCTTTGGATATACCAATGCGTTTCTTTTTCCTTTCTTTAAATTGGTAATTTTCAAATGTTTCTCCATTAGAACTTTTAAAACTATCATACAAGCTTAGACGACTTAAAGAAATAACGTTTGATTTTGTTTCTGCACAATTTAAAAATGTATATGACTATAAAATATGATTTTTCAAATTTTAGTGATCATGCTCAGGTACGCTAATCATTAATCATTATAATACATACAATAACTACAGCCAGGCGTGACTCAAGCTTGACTCATTCAGGACTCGCGGTTAGAAAGTTACGACACTTGCACATCTCTAATAAAATAGGTAAAACAATGACAATAACAACAATACAAATGTTAGTATATGTCGCAAAGGGCCTTTTGTTTGTAAACTCAACTCGTGAGGCTGCTACCAATACGCATATAACTTTTAAGGCGCTCCGAAGCTCAGCCCAATTTTTCTGAAATAACGCTTATTTGTACAGCCTTTAAAATGAAGTTAAAATATTTGTTCAACTCAGGCCAACTACCAACATTATGTCTACTTAAACTGAGAAAATCCATTTGAATTTTACTACACAAAATCTTATGTTTTTTTCCACCTATTTTTCAGTTTTTTTACACAATGTTTAATTTCAACGTGTCACTACAAAAGCACCGTCACCTATTTAACATTCGTTTGTATGTCTAGTGATGTAGATTTTTATGCTCTGTAAGCGAGTACTTTTAGTTTTCACGTTACTTGAAAATTTCTTTTAATTTATCCGCGAACAAATGCTTTTGCCCACTTTGTGCGCCGTTAGCTTGCTTTTAGTTTTACCTTTTAATATTTTTATTTGCTCAGGATTAAATACGTACGTTAGCAGCTTTTATATTTAACATAAATATATTGATGAAAGTGATAGCAGAACTAGTAATAGGGTGGTATAAATTTATAACTATTTTAAACTGTTAGAGTCTATAAGGAAACCGTTTCCCTGCATTTTTAGCTGTGTGCAAAAAACCACAAAAGCATATAAAAATAAAAATATAATTAGTTTAATATAAAATACTTTATATGTGGAATATTCACCCATTTCTGTTCAGTTAAAAATCTTATAAAAAATCAAATGCATTATATTAAGAAAATATATCTCAACTGTAAAGTCTAACCCTTTGTGGAACACACGATGTTCCCTCTCGTTTTAAGTCACCTGTTTTATTTGCAAGTCAATTAGCGGCAACTTTTTTTTCATAATTTATTGTTTCTTCAAAATATTTGATCAAAGGCCCCCAACCAAAAAAATTGGTTAAAATGAAAATGGATTGGTTTGCTAAATATTGAGCAAAGTGACACAAACCCACATTGTACATTAACATTTTTACATGTTTTGTTCTCTTTGTGAGATTCTGGTTGAGATTGTGTATGTACTCACAGACCCTTAGGGGTTTGCGTGGTGAGGTAAAACGCGTCAAGCTTACCTAAATTCAGTTGGATATATTGCATAAAGAGCTCATCATCACTGATGAAAACATTTTTACATGTTTTGTTCTCTTTGTGAGATTCTGGTTGAGATTGTGTATGTACTCACAGACCCTTAGGGGTTTGCGTGGGGGCTCTTGATTTGATCTAACAGTAAGTTCTCATATCTTAAGTCTAAGGTAAAATTAAAATATACTTTTAAAGATCAGCCAGTGACAGACAATAAAATTGTTTATTTAACAGTTGCAGATACATAAGTATTAGAGCGATTTTTGTAATGTTCGGCTAAGAGTAGCAAGATGCCTCCTTCTTAATAATAACGATCATTAAGTATGTTGCGAGCCAGCGGATTTGAATGCGTTTATAGCATTTTTAAGTACGTTGCTGCATATTTTGCTGTTTCATCAGTATTTATTCAAATATTTGTCTTTATGAATGTTCGAGTTTTTTATATACCAAGGTGCGACTGTAATCATTCGTAAAACTTGTTTTTTGCTAAGTGGGAAACTGAGGCAGAGCCCCATACCTGAATCCCATAAGACAACATCAGTTTGAAATTCGTTTTTTACAATAAAATGTTACAATCTAGGCTTAGGTTTGATTTTATGCCAATCAGCCAATTAATTTTCACTGCTTTTAGCATTGCAGGTCATGAGTCTGTTCATTTATTGTTATTCTCCATTTCTGATTCTGCAAGTATCAGGATGCTATTTGCGGGTTGCTAGCTAAGCCAAAACATTTTGTTGTTTGCAATATGACTTTTTCATTAGAGTAGCGAAATTAAGCCTAATCTAGTATTTAGTTCTACTTTTGATAGCAGCGCTTCAGGTATTTTTCCGAATTTGATTTCAAATAATTCTTGCAAAAAAACCGAGTTCAAAACATATAGATGGGCACCAATTCTAAACTAAAAATGGAAGAAGGAATGTGTAGGAATTAGATTTAAAACAAATTAAAGATGCGCCAAAATTAGCGGAGAAAAAAATAAAGACTATGTGAATGTCAAGCCTCTCCCTATTACTGTTCAAAACTTAAGCTATTTTCACCAGCATCCGTCTTTTATGGGGACACCTTTTAAGCCTCTGTCTATGCCCGCAAATAGGTTTTCGTGAATGTTTAGAAAAGTCGTGTCGTCAGCAAATGTCGATGTATGGACTAGGTTACTGGTAGGCATATCCGAATTGTACAGTAAGATATTGCTTATATATATATATATATATATATATATATATATATATATATATATATATATATATATATATATGCTTTGAACACTATTTTGTGTAACTTTCTAGCGATAAAAAGGAGGAGTATGAGAGCCTTCTACAATGCTCCTGAACTCCTAAGTTAGTAGTGTAATCAAAAATGGCGCCATATTTTTATTCAATTATTTATTGTGAAACTTAATTTTTTATGGTCATTTTAGTTTTCTGAATTTTGTGCTTTTCGTTTCTTTTTACAAAAATGTGACATCATTTATTTTGCTTTAAATACATAAAAAATGAAATTTTTTCTAGTGTTTAGGTAAACTTAGTGAGTTAATAATTGTGAACTAAGATTGCTATTATCATATTGTTTAAGACTGACTAATGATTTTCCACTCAGGCCTGGTTTAAAATGGCAATGTTTGGTGGGAGGTACATATATATCTATGTATGTGAGTTGTATCGCTAAACTTTTTCTGTGCTTTTTTGTGTGCTCTTAATATTTTTGTTAGTTAAAGCAGCCCGAAAAATATAACGAGTAATTGGAATTTCTTCAATACAATTCCACTGTAGTCATTAATTTTATCAACTTTTTCTTGCTTTTGCTCTTTACGGTTGGCTCTGTCACTTCATTAATGAAGCGATTATTATTTTTTTTTCATTTAATAATTAATTTTTTTACAAATATCGCAAATCACAAAATGTGAACTTGTTTCTGGGTTACTATCATGAGATCTATCTCATCTCAGCTCAACGATGCCAATTTAATTGCAACAATCATTTGAATTTTTTCTTTGTTTATAGTTTCAGACATGCAACTTGAGATGTGAAGTTTGAGATTTTTAATTTTGAATTTTAACTCAATTAAAATGAATATTTCTTTTGTTTTTATAAATTTTATATGTTATTTTTAAGGGGGTGTGGGAGTGGTTGTTACATTTAAAAAAATTGATTAGAACCAATTAAAACAAATTGCTTTTCAACTGGCTCTTAAGAAAGTAATTTGTTTTTTGAAAATTTGAAAATTTGAAACACGTGTATACAAATTGTATTTGTTTTAAGTAAGAAATTAATGATTTAATGGGAAATTTATTGCCAAATCCAAATCAAACGATTCATAATTACATATACAGTTGGCGTGCAGCTGAATTATTCAATAAATAAACTGAAGTATTGAGTTCTGAGATGGATTTTTTACTTAGTGCCTATTGTTGATTTCTCAGTCGTGATCAGTATGCATATTAATTAATGACTTATAATGGTTGTAGTCAGACTTAAGTTCGTTTATTTTCTCTAATTACTCTATAGGGTTGAAAGAATATTTTATTACAAATTAGGTGATTAATTTTAAAGAAAAATGGGAAAAATTTTTATTTTAGACACCAGGAGTAATTAGAGAGAATAAACGAGCGTAAGCCTGTCTTTAGCAATTCATTTTTACGTTGATTAATAGTTCCACTAATTAATTTAAGTATTGAATGTGAACATTTTATTTTATATAGTGTAGATATTTATCCTCAAATAAAATTTAAATACTGCATTTTTTATTTGCATCACATTTAAGCACATTTATCAATTCATTGGTTATATTAAAAATGCAGGCTACAGCATAACTACAGCTCTCTTGATAAAGATGTTAAGCGAAGTGCTCGTAGAGACAAACGTAAGTGGTCAGAAATCTTGCTTAAGATCCACAAGCGGCAGCCGGAACCGGTAAAACTCGAAACCTATACAGAATAACAAAGAAATTTGTTAATAAAAACTTCGCCTGGGCAAAACCATTACGGAACTGCATCGGAGATCTCATAACTTCAAAAAATGGCCATCTTGATATTTGGGTTAACCACTACTCTCAGATGTTGTCAACGGACGTGCACATACTCTAAATGTTATGGAATTGTGCGAGACATATAGAGAAGAAGACTTATCTACAACCACCTAAACTATAATAGAAATTGTAGACTCCATTAACGCCCAAAAGCAAACTAAAGCTCCAGGGCCTGACAACATCAATCCAGAGTTGCTAAAAGTTGATCCCGAGATAACTGTCACCCTGCAGAAGAATGTGATTCAAAGATTATGGGACAATTATGAACTTTTCGGCGATCTTAGAAAAGGCTGGATGATCAATTTACCGAAAAAAGGTGATCTGATGGAGTGTAAAAACTGGAGGGGTATCACACTCCTAAGTATGATAAACAAGGTTGTTGCAAAGATCAGTAACAGAAGACCCCTCGACAAATAATTTCGATCCCAAAAATCCTGCACAGATCACACAAATAGCCTTCATATTATAATTGAGCAATCAATGGAATGGAGATCCCCCTTACCGAATCTCTAGAGATTTTGAAACATTTTTTATACGCTTGTCCATGCTTTCAATTGACAGCACTCGAGATAATGCAAGAGTTATACAGAACCCCAACCGATCGTATACTTCACCAAAATTCTGTAAGTGACATTAGAATTGGAGTAAAAACTTATTCTACCTTAAAGCGGTCTAGAAGCGATAATAATCCTGTCAAGCTCGTATACGAGTGTTGGATGCTTTAATAGACAAATGCTGGATGACCCGTCAAGCATTAATTTTTAATTTTTGTGCTGTCAACATCGTGCTGCATGTACGCAACTTTCTTCGCATCAAATTTATTGCTTTTTTAATCTTGGAGATTTCCATCTCGATGTTATATATTATTTTACAAAAATTACACATTGCTCAATGACCGGTAAAAGTAAATAAATTTTATGATTTCTTTGTTTTTTCCGACACTCGAAATTTTATTTCAAATGAAAAATTTGCTTGAAGAAGAAACGAATTAAACACATTAATATGTGACATCCAGCAATCCAGAAATTTAATTTTTTTAATTTTTCATCCAGTATCGTCCGTGTAACACATACAAATACATTTACACAAATGCAACCATAATGCTTGACAAGTATTTTGACCTTGTCAAAGCCACTTAAGACTCTAAATGCAACCTTGTACTTTAAATTTTGATTATACTGAACAAAACAGTTCCCATATACCGTCTTTATCTGTAAACAAAAATTCAGAATTATATCTCAAGCTAAGCCCAAACATTTTGTTGTTTGAAATATGACTTTTTCATTAGAGTAGCGAATTTAAGCCTAATCTAGTATTTTTGATACTTTTGATAGCAGCGCTTCAGGTATTTTTCCGAATTTGATTTCAAATAATTCTTGCAAAAAAAACCGAGTTCAAAACATATAGATGGGCACCAATTCTAAACTAAAAATGGAAGAAGGAATGTGTAGGAATTAGATTTAAAACAAATTAAAGATGCGCCAAAATTAGCGGAGAAGAAAATAAAGACTATGTGAATGTCAAGCCTCTCCCTATTACTGTTCAAAACTTAAGCTATTTTCACCAGCATCCGTCTTTTATGGAGACACCTTTTAAGCCCCTGTTTATGCCGGTTTCAAAGATAGAACCACAGACATCAAATAACATCATCTATGGGGACACCCTTTAATTTACAATTTTAAATTAAAGTCCTGTTGTTATAGCGGACTTTGCCACAAAGATTCTTTTTCAAGTGTTTGTTTTTAACGGTTCAGAAGATAGGGCCATATAGGTCAAATTAAGTCACCTATGGGGACACCCTTTACATCTTAAATTTTTTTATTACTTTTGGTTGGTAAGAGCTATAGTGAAACGCAATTTTTTAAAATTTTAAAATAATGCCCTTTACTGTTCTTAATACACGTAAAAAACATGTATGTTGTATGGGGACACCCTTTAAATTTTAAAATAATGATCTGTTTTTAAGACCAAACTATAAGCATAACCTTTCAAATAAAGAAAAAATGTTAAAATCGGTTCAGAAATGGCTGAGTTCTGCAGGCACATACATACACAAAAAAGCAACATACAGACGCATTGATAACCTCCTCTTAAAAATGCAAACAATAGCAGTTATTTCTTTATCCGCCTTAGTTGTTAACAATTTTAAAGATTTAAGAAATGCACAATTTTATACATTGTTGTTTAATAATTGCTAAATGTCGAAGTTTTTCTATTTTATTTATTTATTAAATTACAAATTGGTCAATTAATGTTGTTGAAAATCATCATCACAAAATATAACATTTTAAAATATTTATTTCACATTAACAAACAGTCGGTAAAAATATTGAAACCCCCACACACACACAAGTAATCAAATGATGATAAAATAAAATAAATCTTTAAACACTAAATACTAAACTTCAACAAAAATATCCATTGCACTCGCGGTGAATCGCCAAAAACTTAAAATAAACGACCGCAACATAAAAAGACGTTGAAGTGGAGTGCAGTGCAGTGGAGCATAGCGTAGATAAGTGCAAAAGTGGTACAACTTGTAAAGTTCAAAATTCCAGACACACCTCCGTTAGCAGAGCACCAGCATTTAAACTTATTTTTTGTTAATGTTTTTAGTTCTGTTTGGATTTAACAGAGCTTTTGTCTCGTATAATCGTGTTTTTGGTTTAGATTTTCAAACATCTTTAAAATAAACTATATTACTAGTACAACAGTATTAGCGAAAAAACACTTTGACTTTCTTACTGACTGAGTTTTAATTAAATGCAGACAATTTTCTTAAGGTTCCCTTGGTAGTTTTACTGTAAAAGTGAAAAGTCACATGTAAAGGCGTTTTAACAAAGAAGACAGACATTCGGGTTAGATGAACTTGTTTTATTACTGTTTGTTCACAACTAACTTTGTGCAATATTAGGTAAAATTGGCAATGGGTTATGAAAATAACCCAATACATATATTCTATAATATCTCAATACATATATTCTAATCTACCCAAATATACATTCCTAACAAAAAGTATGAACAAAATCTAAAGTGGCCTACACTCAACTTTACCATACCCAATGGAAACAGTTATTTTTATGGATATATTACATAAAGAATAAAAGTTCGAAGTATATTCGAATCGAAAAATTAATTATATTCGGTTTGGGATTTTAAGTAAACTAACCCTTGGCCCTTTCCGATTATGCCTAAAAGGCACATACTGAATTTCATTTTGATATGTCATACGCTATGACCTGTGTAGTGTTCACAAAATTTTGGAGTAAGTAACCTACCCCTTGCCCCTTCCCGATTATGACCAAAATATTCACAGCTCGTCATCTCCATATAACAAAGGCACGTACTGAATTTTAATATCTCATACGGTATGACCTTTAGAGCGTTCACAAAACTTGGGGGTAAGGAAGCCACTTCTTGCCCACTCCCGATATGTCAAATGGTATAACCTGTACAAACACCACAAAAATAGTGGCATATAATTTTGTTCTCCCCTTTTATATGTAATTATATATCACTCATTTAGAGAACTGTGTAATTTGGTCAATCTTCCATTAGTCTGACAGTGCGTCTAAGTTTATAGGAGAACAAAAAAAATCATGCTGTTCCTAGATCCTCCAGCTTATCTATACATATCTATACATATAATAAAATAGTAACTCACTTCCGTCTGTCCGTCTGTCTGCTTTTGATTTGCGTTCGCATCACGTAAAAACTAGTAGATGGATTTTAACAAAATTTTGTGAGAAGGTACCTTAGCACCCTGATTTCAATATTGGATATTTATTTTCTAATTTTCAAGCGAAAGTGGAGAGCAAGCAGTGAGAGTACGCAATTTCCTGTCTAAAGGTACTGAAATTTTCGGTTTCAAACTGTGATATTTTAAACACGGTTGTGCACATTTTATTTTTAAAAGTGGGATATTTGAAACACTATTGCGCCCAGCTGGCTTAAGTTGATATTACACAACAGATGGCGCCAGTTGAATAAAATTTTTATTTGATTTGTATTTTTACATTGTGGAATTACATTGTTATTAAAATATTTTAAACGCCTCTCACAGAGGTTTACAATAATTTTCATAATTTTATATAAATTTTAGAATTTTATCCAGGGTACCTTTATATAAAGTAAATACATAACTGAAGCACTATAAAAGTAAGAGTCTTACAATTGGTGTGGAATACTTTAAAAGCAAAATCGAGCAAAATATTATCAGGACGCCCACGACAGCTAGTATAGTATAAGAATCTTAAACAAGATAATCGAAAGCAGCGCTTTTGAAAATCGAATTTTTTCCTCTATGGACCCTTCGTGTGTCATAGGAAAGAATTTAAAATTGGGATTAAAAAATCGATGGCCTGCAAAAATATTTATTTGTATCTTCCTAGTTAAACGTACCATGTCATTGCGTGTAAGATACAGCAAACAAGATTTTAAAGATACATAAATGCATTGATTCTTGAGCTATCGAATTACTCAAAAATTCGGAATTCTCCTTCTATTTGCTTAGCAATTGTTAACTCTTGGTAGCTTTTGCAATATTTGTAGCAGCTTTCGTCAAAGTGACAATGTGGTATATGTACATATGTATACAACATTCTTACTTTGACATTGCCTGCCTCACTGTAGCGGCTATTTGTATGTTTCATATACTCTAATTTATTTAAGTCGTAACAAATTTTTCCTTTTCTTACTTGTCTTTCGTATCGCCTTTGATAAACTTTTGACGTAATAGATGTGACCCCTATTTGAAGCCAATGATTATTTGAATAAAGAAATATTTTACGAGAGTTAACAAAATGGAAAAACAATTTTATATTTTATGTTCTAATGATTTATGTTGGAGCTTATAGTCATAGACTATTATGTTATTCTTTGCATTAGTTACATATTTAGTGGCCACGCTTTTTTTTATAAAATATTTGTTTAATATGAGCACTATTCGATTCTGCCTTAACAGATTATTCGCAAAAAAAAATAAAACTGGCAAAACAGTTAATAGATACATATCAGGGATGGTAACTGAAATTTTAAAATTGTACAATCCGGGTTTTTAAATTGTGCTTTTTGTACTGAAATTGTACTAAACAAATTTTGGTTGTGAATTTAAATTTTATACTTTCAACGGATGTCGAGTCATTCGACAATCACACTCATTTAAATGCATAGATACGGAAAGCTACTTAACTAATATAATTAGTCTTAGCATGCAAGTGTTAAACTTAGGTTAGCACCAGCGTTCTAAAGTTTTCTGAGATTTTACTGAAATTAAAACAAAAAAGAAAAAATCTTTCATTTGCCATTGTTCTGGATATCGCTTCCCTAGTAGCCCCTCTAAACTATCCATAGAAGGGTTGGATAGTTAAAAATATGTTCTGCGTTTCATCACAATAATTTTAATTATAACTGGTTCTAGAAATGGTTTTTGGGATAAAATACATTTTAAGGATTTGCACGCTTACCTATATGTACGTATCTTCAATAGATTCGTCATTTTTTTAATTTCTTTAATTTCTCTAACTATGTATTCCGATACGTTTTAAAGATAATTTTCGTATTTTCTCTACAGGCATAAAAAATTGGCATAGGATTTTTTTCTAAGCTATATGGAATCCTGACTTTAGTTTAAGAATTTGAATTATTTATTTGAAAGTTGAAGGATTTATGTAATTACAAATGAGACAACGTTTTTTAAATTTGACATTCAAAACCGTCTAAAACATAAAGCTTTTCAATTGTACCAAATAAGCCATTGGTGTAGCATTGCACTTTTCAAGTTTGTATGTATGTACCAAAAAAAGTACAATTGTACCAACTTTACCAACCCTGATACATATACATACATATCCATATATATATAAATATTTATATGTGTGTAAGTACAAGAGAAGAAAGACCGGCCGGTTCACGTTTAAGTGCTTATGAATCTTTAGCGGGAGCATTGGTAGTATTGTTTTATTAGATCTTTGATCATTTTTTTATTTTTTTTTAATTCTTCTTTTGTTCGATATCAACTTTAAACTTTTGCTGTAGTTTGGATTGGTTTTTTACCTTTAAACTTTTTTATTTTACCTGAATACAAAATGTTTTCTAACAGTGTTTTGTGGTGACCAACTTCATAAAAATGTTTGGAAAATTAAACAGAAACCTAGAGAGAAATACGAGTAAATAGAAACGAATTAAATAAATGTAGGAAATGTCAGTTGAAATTTATTATTTATAACCACAACATAATCGTTATTTTTAACTGTATGATGATCGCTATATTTTATTTCTTTTACTATTTGTATTTTTCCAAAAAAAAAAAAAATATTCTTTCTACCAACCCATCTACAGAGGTATCATTACTATGAGTGCTAAATCTCAATTGCACTCTTGCATTTGCAACATCATTTTCATAGCACCACCACCACCACCATCACCATCATCATCATCATGTTTGATTGGCCTTCATGTATAAAATATATAAATCACAAATTAAAAATGACTAATGCTGACGATAAAATACTCTACATGAAAGATTTAATGTTTACACAGGGAATGGCTTCAGCTTTTTTTCAAACAATCCTTTTTAAAAATATAAAATTCACATACGAGGATCACTCTCAAATTGTTTGTAAAAATATGGAAATAACTCTATTTGTTATTGATGTATGTATGTACGTATGTATGATGTTGTATCAAACATTGCCGTAACTTATATACATAACTGCAAAACTATATCTATATCAACAAAAATTTCTCGACTAGAAACAGTGTGACCATTTTTGCAGCTAAATTTAGCATTATTTGTTTCAATTTAGCTGCATTTTTTATAGCATTTTTCAATTGCGTACTTAGCATTTTTTGGCATATTTAATTTTATAAAAATCTTACAATCACTTTGGTCTTATTTAAAAATTTACCACAATTTTTTGTCGATTATAAAGAGCTGCTACTAGTTAGGACATGTATTTGACTTTCCAATTATTTCTATAATGGCATACTGCAATATTGTAAAATAGAAAGAGTTTACACTTTAAGTTTATTAATAGTTATTTTATAACACAGTTACTTTTTGGCCTATTGATTGCAAAATAAATTTTCAAAAAGCAACATAAAAAACCAATCGATTAATCGAATACATTTTTAAGGTATATTCGATAAATCGGTAAAATATTATGTTAAGTTACTAAAGAACTGCATGAGCACATAAGTAAACTGAAGCACATGAGACGCTCATTATAATATTCCACTGAATTCATGTTTGTTCAATGCACATGAGTAACGCTGAGTGGATAATAAACAGCCAATACCACCGAGCTAAATGCGATGAGTTTGGAGTTTCCATAAGCAAGTTGAAAATGTTAAACGAAATAACAATGAACTTGCGCGAGTTCAAGCAGTTATATGCTTTGACTGAAACACGAACTCAGTTGGAGTGTACAAATAAAAAACACAGAATTTTTTTAACAACATTACTTCTTTCAATTTAAGGCCTATGTTGCTTAAGAAATACCACAAACAACTAGTACAAGCAAAAAGCAGTAAGTTCTGTTCAAAAGTTCTACACAAATACCAAACAGAACACACCGAGTGTTTTAAATATAAGACGAGTAAACACGGTGCTCACTAGTATAGAAAATTCGTTTTACTCGGTCAGTTTCCTTTTTGTAATACGAACAGAATCTGTCAGTAAGCTAATTTGTTCGCATATGACCACTTGCTCATGAGCTCACCCATTAGATGAGCTTGCTCATGCAACTGTTTATTATTTACTATCGAACTGCTTCACAAACACTTACAAAACGCCAGTTATTCAATTGCTTACTTTCTAGAGCTTAAGTATTCAGGGCCGCCCCGAGGTTAGTAGGCGCCCGGGGCGAGATTGTGAGACGGCCCCCTACACAATTAATTAGTGTAAATAAATTTATATTTCTCATATAATTTATTTTTTTATTTTATACTTTTAAGCCTGGCACTCTGTTCAGTTTTTCATGTGATATACTTTCAAAAATTTGTATGAAAAAGTCATGAAAAAATGTTGCAGAAGTAGTATTCTGTTTTTAGTAAAAATAAAATATATTAGAGATAGAATTTTTTTTAATTTTATTTCGATTTAGGGAGTCAAAGAATGTAAATAAAAAAAGTTTCAATGAAATCTGGAATGGTAAACATTACCGTTTTATTTTTCCCCACTTGCTGCACAACGAAGCTGATGTTGATTACAAAAATATCATTTTTGGGTAATTTTTGGATAATAGTTCTGAGCCTTTAATGGCAAGGGCCCTTTAAAAATTAACTCATTCTTTTCGTTTCTTTTTTTTTAATTCTGGACAAGAAGATTTAGGAGAAGAAATTAATATCGTTTTGTCAGCTTCATTCTCATTAATATCTACGTCATTAGAATCTGAATCTGGTATTACTAGTATTTCAACTTCAGTAAGTGTACTCACGTTCAGTGATGACAGCCGAAGAACTAGAAGGAGCAAAATAGGAAATGAGCTTTGGGACCTTGTTAAGAAGCACTTCAGTTTTCCCTATTTGAGTCTTTGTGCTACAGACAGTTTTTTAAACATGATGGTAAAAAATTAATCAGTTCGTTAAAACCTACGGAATGTTTATGGTATGGTAATTGGTAATTTCAATTATAATATTATTGTCTTCTTGTTTTACTTCTTTATTACGTTTTTGTGGACAATGAAAGAACCAATACTAACTTTTCAATAGCTAGCCGTTTTTAATTCGCACACTCGCCAGCGTCATTGGAAGGTTTATCATACATTTGAAAAACACCTGGCAACCATTGAGCCACGAGTGGAGCATACATAGGTGCTCTTCTACAAATTATTGTTGTTTGTTTTAATAGTCATTGACTACATTCAATATTCGTGCTCCTATCCATAATGCCGACAACGATATTTCTTTCTCCCTTACACAAGTTTGCGCCCCCTTCACCACGGTCGCCCCCCTAGGGCAGGGCGACCCGGGCGGCACTGTAAGTATTAAATATATTTTATAATTTGTAAACCTGAGACAGTTTTTGCCACTCAAAGTACAGTTTTAGGTAAACTTTGAATTGAATTGAATTTGAATTTGAATTGAACCTTTAAAAAAACTACAAACTCTTTATTATTTGTTGAAAGTTTGTATAATTAAAATATTTGTCCTTTTATAGCAAAAAATTAATTCATAAATATTGAGACATATCCTTTGTTCAGTTTCTTAGGGACCTTTCTTACCCCTTATTTTCTTTTAATCAAATTTGTTTTATTCAAATGATATATTAAAAAGCAGTTTTATGAATAATAATTAAAATTATAAATTTTAAATTTTAGCATTATTTTTTTTAGCATTTTGTAATCTTGTTTAGCATTTTTTAGCATTATTTGAAATCAGATCTAGCTGCAAAATATTTTTAGACCCTGGTCACACTGCCTAGAAAACAGAAAATTGCTTAAAATTTTTAATAAATTCAAAAGCAGTCATTTTTAAAACCTTCACCACATGTGGAAAGTCTATATATAAGTTTGTTATTTCCTCATATAATATATATGTAAATTCTAAAAATGCTTACAAAAATTACATAAATTCATAAATTGTTTGACACTTTCAGTTTAAAATGCATATATTATGCCCTGAAAAGAGAATTTAATGCTAAACAAAAATTTCTAAATATGTTAGAATACACGTACTTTTTGTATGCATTTTTACAATTTTAGCGATAACTTTAGCTACGAGAATTACAGAATATGGCACCTGGACCCTTCCTTATACATAGAAAAATTGATTAAGCGATGTTTGTCTGTCCATCTGTGTTCGGGTTGAACTCAATTTTGCCAAGACCCTAGAGGAGATACAGAAAATTTAAGCCCACCAATCTGCCAGGCATACTTTCGAAAATTTTGCTAATGCAATTTACCAACATCAGACCCTTCCATTCGAGGCTGCGGGCAAAAAACCACTCCTATCTATATTTTTTTTGTTAAATAAATATTAGACCGCTACCAGTAGATCGCATGGAGTGCATACAGATCTGGGGGGATTAATAAACCCCTGCAAGGGATGCTTTGATTTGTATTAAAGGCCTTTATAGAAAGCAATACACATAGAGGTAACAGATAGACCCATATGGTGCCCACTGGGAACCAGAAGCAGTCAATAGGCACATTGTGGGGTCAATATGATCCCCCTAATGTCCATGCTAACGCAATGTAGATTGCTGGAAGGTCCAAACTTTTACAAACAAATTTCTGTAAAATTTTTGCAAAAAAATTGTTGATAAAATATTTACAAAAAAATTTCGATAAAATGTTTACAAAAAATATTCAATAAAATTTTACAAAAAAATTTTCGATAAAATTAAAATAAAATCGTTAAAAACGAAAAGTCTGTAAAATTTAATCAAACTTTTAATTTTTGGTATTCTGGGCGGTATGAAAATTTGTAGAATTTTAAAGACTTTCCTGTATTTTAGTGCAAAAGCATTTTAGGTTTTCTAGTAACAAGTAGTAAAATTAATAAGTTGAACCAGGTAATTCAACACAGCGTTATTCACACAAAGCAAGTTTTCTTGTAGCAAGTCTGAGAGAAAAAGAGTATTAAATCGAGACTGTACTTGCTGCAAGAAGGCAAGTCGCCTATTTGAAACACATCAGTCCTTACTAATGTAAAGATAATTATATCATTGTTTAGTATTATTATGATACAGTGAGGCAACCTCGAAAAAATCAGCAAACCTAAGAACGCTAGTAAAGACAATAAGGTTTCTTAATAACTTTTAAAGTAAGGGGGGTTATGGCGTATATCGAAAAGAAAACCATTCGAATTTGTATGTCTTATACATAGTGTTTCGAAAACGTTTTCTTTCGAATCCAACTGTACAGTAACCCCCTGTTATAACATTGAAATGATATAATAGTAGTATTAATACTTTTGAGAAATATAAAACCCCGACATGATGAAATTGTTTTTTTTTTTCTTTTAATTGTAGGGTGTTATTTTATTCAAAGGTATTAATACTTGTATTATAGTGGGAAAGGGCTAAAAATAAGCTGGCTGCAATTATTAAAGCCGTGAATTAAATTTAAGTTACATATTAAATAACAACTACAAAACATGGCAGGATGAGTTTAGTGTCAAAAGACAAACAAATTGTTACACTACAACTTTTAGTTTCAATATGTTTTACGTCTCATAAAATCTACAAATAAAAATTTCGGTTACAATATGTTACAATTGTTAAAAATATATGTGTATGTCGTCTCTGAAATTCATGATAGACTTAAAATACTGACTTTTTGTTTGAAATTCTGTTATCGTTTAATTCCTCGCTGTGTTTAAAAAAATTAGAGTAAATCGATTTCGGGGAGCAGAGTAAATTTTTCACATCTGACATACAATTATGGCCACAATTTATGAGCGTGGTATACAAACTTTACTGAAGTGATGATACGTGTCTCTATGCATTCCAATGCAGTTTAATATTTACAACGGTTGGTCTGTGAGTGCAATTCAATACATAAGTATTTACTAATATTAACTCTTTTAATACTTGCGAGTAAGTAGTTGTGTAAAAAAAGCGTGAATTGTTTTTATTGAATAGAATGAAGTTGGCATTAAAAACATGATCATTGGATCGTTGGCAGTTAAATGGGATGTATGAAAAAATGTTTGTTTAGTTGGATGAATGGTCTTAAACACACTATTGCAATGATATGATGTGTTCACATCATGACATTAAGTATTGACGGAATGCAACTGCAGCAGGTAAAAGACTTGTATGACATTCTAATAACACGCTCATAAACAATAATTGATGCATGTGTCTATTCAAGTGTAAAATGTTTAATTTTTTTAAGTGGTTTCACTCAACAACAATAAAACAAGTGCAGCATTAAAAAGAAAAATCTATATCAATAGTAAAATGGTAATTAGTAGATTTTAAGGAGATACATTGTACAGCTGCTCATCTAAGTATCAAAAAAAATATAAAAAACACTTTGTTCAAGGTTTATTCTCTTTATTTCAATGATTTAGAAAAGCCTTCATCCATTAGAAGCGGTGCTTGCACCTATTTCCATTTAACAAGTCGTTTTTATTTTTTTTCTAAATTAAATAGCCAATCGAGTATCAATAAGTGCTAATATTTTAAATCGAAGTATGTATTTCTATTTTATTTTATTTATTTAATTAGTTATTAACAATACAAAAAACCTATAGAGCCATACACATACAATAGTGACTTAAATATTATAATATTATTACCATATAAAAAGCTTAGGAAGAAAAAAGATAAAAATGAAAAAAAAAAAAAATTAAATTTTTTATAAATTAATAGGAATTTATTGCAAGTTTACATTTTTAAATTTAAGCACAATTGTTATTATAATTAGCACAACCCGAAAAATGAACATGGTTCTAGAGCAAACAATTTTAAGTCCATATTGGCTCGTAAATAAAAGTTGTTACTTGATATAAAGACAAAAGACGATTTTTAAATGCACCACTAGAAAAGGCAAATGTTCGTAACGAAGAAGGAAGAGAGTTCCAATTCCTAGGAACTCCAATAAGAAATTATCTGTCGAACATTTAATGTGTGGCTCAATAATCTGTGGATTTCTCACAGATCTTGAAAATGAAAATATTTCATGATTTTCAGGGAACGAGGAACACCTTTATAATTTTATAGAAAAAAGTTAAATTACGTAGTGTAAGATATTGAATTATTTTAATTTAAGGGGGAATAACAAGCAGAACACTTCTTTAACGGATCCCTTTTCGACCCCCTTCCGTCCCCTATGATTATAGACAACCGAAATGTAATTACGGCAACCTTACCCTCATAGAGTCAAGTGCTACAACCAGCCTTTAATCTTTACTTTCGTTATTTCAGATTGGCAACAATCGGCCTTCTTTCTCATCACGCAGTCTCTAGTAATTGCTAGCACATGTTCAAAGGTCAGGTCCCCCATGGTATCCACATTTAACAAGCTTCTACCAGTAGTCCTAATGGCCGGGAACATAGAATCCGTCATACGTTATACGTTGACTTTTGCAACGTACAAAAAAATGATATACAGGTTTTCTAATGAGTGTTGTCAGAATCAGTATGTCTCCGTCAACGTAAAGTACGAAAGTTGGGAAACTTTTAACTTTTGACGTACGTTGAGAGCAGTTGAGAGCTAAAATTTGCTTTCTCTTTGTTTCTCTCTCTCAAAAATTAATTTTTGTGTTGAATGCAGTGTTGCCAAGACCAAAAAAAGTTTACAACCAAATTTTCTTAAAAAGATAACCATATGAGAAAAAAATAACCAAAATTAAAAATTATTTTGATTAATTTAAATCAAATTTGGGGTTTTTTTTATTTCACATTTTAATAAAAAAAGAATTGTACTACGCTGCTGATTACTTATAATAAATTTGCACATTGAAAAATTTTAAATTTTCAGTAGAGGTAAGTAAGTACTCATACGCGTATGTTGCAATGTTAAACAAATATATGTAATATTGAAGCGCGATTTGAAAAAATAGCTTATAAAAAAATTAGCATATATTAATATATATAATACGTAACGCATATACTCGTACATCTAAAAATTTTGGTGAGAAAGAAAGTAACCAAAATCAAAAAAAGTACACATCTACAAATTGGTTAAAAGTAACCAAAACGGCAACCCTGGTAAGTAACAGCAAAAAGAAACGAAATACAACAAAATAAATAAATTAAATAATGTAAAATGGTGAAAAAAAAATTTTCAAGTGCTTTTTTTCTGATTTAACATCCGTCAACAAAGTAGTCATTGTGTCAACCTCTTCCGTTGTTACTTTGTTTTCAGTTGAGTACATTAAAGTATAACGTATGCCGGATTCTATATGACCCGGCCATAAGTTATATGCTAGCTAGTGCCGGACATTCACACACAATGTGTGCTACCGTCTCAGCCTCCTCCTACATTCCAGTACTATGAGGTGCCTGCTTCCGAAAAGGATTTAGCTAAGCCAATAGGGTCAGGTGCGTCCAGCTCATCCGAATTCACCTCCATAGCTCCAGGAGTATCTTCATAAATTGACCAGTCCACCCCTTGTGAGGTTTCTTTGTCATTCTCATCCAATAACCCCCATTGGCCAGTGTCAATACCTATCGGAATACCTCGGTTCAACGCCATAGGAAAGCCTATAGAGATTTACCTGTTCACCCCTTACGAGGCGTTCGTGTCAATCCCTTCTGAATTCTTCCTTATGCCAGTTAAGCTCGGAGTTTCCTGAGCGAACCCATAGTACCAGAGTTATTTTCAACACAGTAATAAACGTGCGACATTAACAAATTATTTTTAATTCTTATGGGCAAGTAAAGGCCACAGTGGTAAAAGGCATGACTCTAGAGGCAACTACATCAATTTGATCACTGAAATTAAGAAAATTAGTTAATTTTTGGATAAAAAATTTATAAACAACGACCAGTGCGAAACATAATAGCATTTGTCTTAGCACCATTGATACAGAAATCATTATCTGCCATCCAATCCGAAACTTTACTAAGAGTGTTATTGCCAATCTCTTCCAGCACATCAGGAAAATATCTACTATTACCAAATAAAAATAAAAGCAAAAACAAATGATTTAACCAAAAGTAAATCTAATATAACTGTTAAAGCCACTACCGAAAACCCTAACTTTAGACGACCCATCTAGCGACACCGTTTAAATCATAGGATTTTTTATTGTCATTTTTCTATTTAACGAAAGTAGAAAAGTTCTAAAATAGCTGCATTTTAGGAGCCAAATCAAACTGTCATTTTACTCTTTAAGTAAATTCCAGAACATAAGGTTGGCAGTAACCAGATAAATTTGATTTTTATAATTAATTGAATTTTCCTAGTGGTTTTCAAACCAAAAGTAAGCATCTTTTATAATTATACAATTCCTAATTGTTGTTATTTATTTAGGAATTTTAATATAAGTACATTTGTTAAATAAATTGAATTATTTGTGAAACATTTGTATTTTATTCAAAATCCCCTTGGAAATCACTAGAAGTTATCCTAGGCTGGCGTGCCTCCAATAATATCAATAAAGTTGTTTAAATACAAAAATAATATGGGTCCAATGACAGACCCTTGTGGAACGGTAGATGATGGAGAAAGAATATTTGAGTTTATGCCAGCAACACTAACGTATTGTAATCTTCCTTGGAAATAGAAGTATATTAATCTGCCGAACACATATTTTATTTTATTAATAAGTTTAGCATGATTTAGGCTCATTATTATAACTTACCAATAGCTAAAGTTAGGATTTTCTCCGAGATATATGTAACTAGTTTTTCGTTATAATAAGAGGGTAAGGCTCATTACTATAACTAGCCTTTAGAGTAGGTGATAGGTAAAGGTTATTTTTAGCTTAGTTATAATAATGAAAAACTTCTTATCTATCCAACAAAATCCTAACTTTAGGCCCCTAGTGAGGTCAGCGGACACCAAAATACAATTTTGATTTCAGTTTAAATGTTATCTAGCAGACTCAGTTACACTCAAAATTATAGCAGATGGAGTGTAATTATCTCTATAAGCAAACTGAAAATCTGTTACTGGTGTATGTTGTCAACATAAACTAAGATTTGAAGTTTTAAAATCTGTTCCATAATCTTAGACAGTGAAGGTAGTATACTTGCAGAACGAATTACTTAGTTGAACGCTGACTTTAATAATGGAATATTTAATAATATGTCAATTTAACTTTAAACTTCAATTCTAATTTAATCTAAATGACGCACAGAGGAGTATTTGGCCTGAAAAGCTGGCCAAAATTATTAAACGTGTTTTTGAATTAAAACTTTTAGTTTTTTGATGGCTTTAGGTGTAGTATGATATAAAAAGTCTAGTGGCAGATTTGGAAAAAATTACACTGCGCAACGAAAAAATTTTTCTCTACCCTAGAAATAAAAGTATGTAGACTATATGGATTTTGATGCCCTTAATTCAAATCTGTTTTCCGTTTTTCTCTGGTAAGGATTTTCTTTTAAAGGCGTGGCATAAATCGTTGGGTTGCCTTATATATTTTGCCATAACTTGAAAACGTGTTCTCCGATTTTAATAGCAGGAGGATCAGAAGATGCACCACCATACACATTAATTTTATATCTATTACTATTTTGGTGTTATTAAAAATTTAATGGCAAAAAAAAAAAATACATGCAAAATGAGTCAAATTTTTGTTTTCAAAATGCAAAAAAAAAAATTAAGAACCAAAAAGTTAAAATTTTAAAGATTTTTCTAAAAGCCACATTCTTAAGGAATAAAAGACGGTATAAATCGCAAAACTCAATTAACAAATGTTGATTTTAAAGGTTTAAACTCATTCTTGACAGACTGTATGTACATACATATATATAATTTACAGTCTAATTAAAAAAAAAAAAATTAAAAATTGTAAGGCTCTTATAAAACAGCATTTTTTATGAAAAAAGGCTTTATTATATTCATTTTATATTATTTAATACTTTATAAACGGAACAGTTAAACTAATGATAATTCCTTACTAATTATTATCCTCATTAGCTGCATCATCGGTGTCAGGAAGAAGAAGTTTGATGGTTTCTGATGAAAAAGCTTTTTTATTAATCCGTTCTCTTTGCGTACTGCAGCTTATAAAAGGGTCACTGCTCAGAAATAACCTATTCGATTTTTTCACTATTTGGAATAGCTGTAATCTTGTGTAAAGTTGTTCCATGTTGACTCTCGAAGTTAGAAAACGGTGTTGATAAAAATTGTGTGCAATAACCCTTTATAAGTATTTTCAAGCGCATGCTTTTATGCCTTAATTGGATGCTAGCCTGATACCTAGGTGCCCATGTATTTTTTATGTACCTGTATTTATTTTTTGTAAACTTATTTTTGTCATTAATGTTTTTAATAATTATTCTATTAGGTACGTATATAAATATATTTATTTTTTTAACAAATAATGTTTTGTAGATCAGGTATATAAAAATATCTTTTATGGGGATGTGTGGGACATTCACTTAAAACTATTATGGATAATTAAGAATTTTTGCAATTTTTAATTACATATAGACAGGTGAATAAGAGTTGAAATCAATAATTCAAAATACATAAAAGTTTATGACGATATAAATGTATAAGAAAAAGTGCCCGATGAGCAAAAATAGAAGAAATGTGAAAATTAAAAAAAAATCGTCAAAAATAATGGCGCAAACTTCCGCACACTTTTTTTTTGTTTCTAAAATTAGAGATTCCAAATTTTATTGTGGTAACAAACATAATTCGTAGACATGCTAACCTCACTTATATAAATCTCTTCTTTTCCTTTTTTTTGCAAAAAAAGTGTATAATTTGTTTTTTTTTAGCTTTTGAAGGAATTGTTTCAATATGAATATTCAACATATTCAACATATTTAAATATTTTTTCTTTTTTAAATAACTTTTGATCAAGCCTTTCCTTTTTCGAAAAAAATAATCTTTGTTAAACCTTTATTAATTTAGCCGCAAAAAAATATCATATAAACATCCAGAAACCGAAAAAAACATTTAAATCTCATATAATTTTCTTCACTTTCCTGACTTTAGCAGGGTCTCAGAGCTACAAATCGCAACTAAAAGTGTTCAAAATTTACAATATAATGCAAAATATTGTTGTCTGTCGAGCTGCGTACTTAGTTCTTTAGATTTCTTAAAATTCAGTTTTGCACTTTTGGCCAGCTTTTTGGGTGAAATACTCCTCTGTGTGACGTCTGTGAAAACCAATATGCTTTTTTAAACAGATTCTTTATGGGTTTATAACTGCATACTTATCAAGTTTATTTTGGAATTAGATTATCGGGTTATTTGACATACATTTTCAACTAGGAAATTTTTTATTGAAGAAATGGTTTATCTATGAGATTCCTAAATATTGTCCCTCCATTTATTTATTAGACTAGCTGTTCCCGGCACTTCGTCAGCGTCCTTCAATATTTTGTTCGATTTTGCTTTGAAAGAAATCCACACCAAAGAACCTTACGATTTTAGTTTTTTGTAAGGCTTCTAATGTCTATAATAACTGTGTTACTTCCTTTAGTAAGGGATAGTAGTAGAAGCTACCATAGCCAATTAATAATTATTTTACTTCGCCGGCAATTTAGTGCTTTGTGGTAATACCGGTGTTTTTATTTCCGCCTTAAGTTTATGTATTATTTTACTTTATAAAAAGTAAAGTAATCATAACCGGTTAGTTCAACTGCGTACTTTTACTGCTTTTTCTCCACTTTCTAAGATATTTTTGCAGAAAAAAAGTATCCTATATTGGGACCATTTTGTTAAAATCGATCTAGTAGTTTTTACGTGATGCGAACGTCAATGAAAAGCAGACAGACAGACGGATATGAGTTACTATTTTTTTATATATATATAGATATCGGGCTCACATAGTTTAATCTGCAGTTGTGACGGACATGTTCAACCCCAGCAAAAAATTATTGGGTTTTGGTAAGCAGAGTAAATAAAACTCGTCTCTCAAAAGCGGTTCTTATAAGCGCATTCGAGAATGCTATAATTGTTAGAAAATAATAAAAAACTGCATCCTCTCTCACTTACGGGGATGCAGGTATGTAAGCGAATAAGTTTTTTTTATAAAATTTAGTGAAACAAAAAAACCTCGCTCGCTTACGCGGATGCATTTATGTATGCGAATAAGTTTTTATAAATAATGTGGTGAAACAAAGAGACCTACCAAGTGGGACATCGCAAACAAAAATCATGCCTTCCTGAAGCAGGTTGGAAGGGAGAGTCTATTTCTCTCTCCCTTACAAACCTGCTTCCAAGTAAACGTAATTTGTTGCTGGCACCTAGTTTAATTAAACTATTCAGGTAACCGAACGATTCTGATTAGTTCAGTGTTTAATTTTTTATTTTTTATCGTTCATCGTTCGTTGCGTTTATTTTTTACGTTTTGTTCAGGTACTTGACAGTTTGCTCTATAAAAGTTCAATTAGTTAAGAAATCTGATAAAAAGAGAAGAAAATAAAAAGTAAACAGCAGTAAATAATTACATGCTCCCTCCTTTTGTTTGGCGTAGTCGACACAATACGACGACATTCAATGTTAACAGGTTTAAATTGGTATCCTCTTTGTCGACATCAACATTTTTTGGTGACTCTTTGTTTTTATTCATAATTTTGTAAGAAAAAAATCGAAATTTTCGTTGGAGAACTTTATTTCGTTTGATCCAAAATTTTACATGAGCACAGTAGAGGAGGTGAGTGAATGGTGTCTGGGCACCAGGGCGGCGCTATACGGTATCAATCTGGATTTGCAGCATAAAGCTGCGTTTACATTTCTTGATCTTATGAGATTTCTCTATAAGTTAGTTGATAAGGTAAGGGGATATAATTCATGTCCTAAACTTGCTTTTTCCTTCTACAAAATATTTTCGGTCGAAACTTCACAGAAAGATAAAGTGTAAAGTTAGTGGGGACTAATTCCAGTGTTCCTTCTTGAATTGATCTTGGTCATGCTTTTTCTGTATATCATAGATTAAACGTGGATCTAGAATCTGCAGCTTAGTTTGACAGAGAGTAGGCACAATCTTAAACTTCTCAAATATTATAAATAATATAAAACATTTAGGTTTCTAGATTAATTGCTCCTAAATATATAAAGATAATGGTAATAATTTGGAATGTTTTACTTATTCGTTTGCATTTGTTCCAATAGCAGTTAAACAGCTCATGAAACCGCACAGTGATTTTTTTTTGGAAATAATTAGGTTGCTATTAAACCACTGATGATAATAAAATTTTTTTTAGGTTTTTTAGAGTGTAATTGCCAAGCGTCAGGTTTACCAAAGTGGGTATCTCGGATATACTTTTTTTTAAAT
Source organism: Phasia obesa (assembly GCA_949628195.1). Lineage (NCBI taxonomy): Eukaryota > Metazoa > Arthropoda > Insecta > Diptera > Tachinidae > Phasia > Phasia obesa. The sequence continues at coordinate 79,973,317 of OX451219.1, read as the reverse complement.
CTCACATAATTTTTATTTATAATTCCCATGTTAAGATTTTTTACACTTTCTAAAAGTCCTTACACAAGTATATATCTACAAAAAATGTGATTACATGTCTAGGAGAGATAATCCTTGAAAATAATGGACATCAATAAATGGGTTCCTTAACTATAAGGACCCTTCTGAATCGTTAAAGGGTCGCATATGATAATGCTACGAAGGTTTTATTAATATTTGCAAATAATATTTTGTTGCTTATTTTAACTAAAAATAAATTGATTTCCAGTGATTGTGGACTCCTTTTCTGTTTAATTCACATTGTTATAACCATAAAATACATCAAACTTGATTCATAATATTTCTTTTATTTATTTCCTGAGAGAAGTCAACTTAAAAGTAATAATGAAATGGTTAAATAATATTTAAATTGCGATAAGAAATTAAAAGTAAAAAAGTTCGCTAAATATCTAATTCATCGGTTAGCCATATCACATTTTCTTTTTTGCTTTGTTTGTTAAAATGTTAAGCAGCTTTTGTTTTAGGGCCTTCGTGAAATTCGTTGGCGGGTATTATCTTCACTTCTATTACTTTGCTTTCTTCTGAAATTTTCTCTATTTCAGCCTTTTGTTCCTCCTTTTCATGTTTCTCAGACTTTTGTTCTTCAACTTGTTGCTCTTTATCTTCCTTCAATTCTTTGTCCTTATAAGAACGACCTTTGCGTTTGAGTTCTTCTTTACTGGCTTGGGGTGGTAAATCGGCAGCTGCTCTAGCAGCAGCAGTAATTTCGGAAAGAATGTTTGTCCCAACCGGTACAAAACCATTTTTACCAGCTGTATAGTGAACTTCTACGGCATTTCCCTCGTCGTCGATGTAACGATAAGAGCCAGATACTTCCAAAGCTTCATCTTCAGTACCGGCATCTACAACGTGGGCAGATTCTTCGCGAAAACTTTGATCACCACCTTCGTAGCTGAATTTAAAAGAACCATCGGGATTGTTTTCACGTTCATATCTGATTAGAGGAATAATTTCACGTCTTTCTGTAGAGCTCTCAACACTGCGAATGCTAGCTGCAAATGCAGTCGAGGTTAAAGCAAATAAACAGATCTGTTGATGAAACGAGAGAAAAAAAAATAATATTTATTTTTAATTAAAAAATGGTCAGTTGTCTAAGAAACTTATAAATTGTACAAATTGAGACTTAAATAAATATTCAACTGATTGTTAATTAAACGTCTTAAACATTATTATCTTTGAGCATAAAATATTATACAGTGGAACTGAATCAATATAAAGTTTTAAACTTATTTAAGAACTCTAAAATGAGAAGCTGACATATGCAAAAAGAGTTAATATGAATAGCACCAAGAAAGGCAAAAAAAAGTTATAATTAATTAAATTAATATCGAAACTCCAAAATACTCTCGAATGTTGTGGAATGTTTTGGAATATTGTAGAATTTCAGAAACACTCAGTGTGTTATGTTTGGTAGTTGTGTAGCACTTTTGGAAAAGGCGTAGTGCGTTTTGCTTACACCAGTCATTTTATGTTTCTTAAGAAATGAAGACTCTAAAATGAATGTAAGCAATGAATGTTGTTAAAAAATTCCGAGTTTTTTGTTTGTACTCTCGAACTGTGTTCGTGTTTTACTCACAGCATAAAATCGCTTGAACTAGCCCAAGTTTATTGTTATTATGTTCAGCATTTACTCATAGTTATTCATACTTCATAGTTATTCACTCTTTACTGTTTAAGGCCATGATTCACTATCATACTCAGTAGTACGATTTGTCAAAAAATGCATGTGTGCTCAAAAAGTATGATGGTGTGGATTAAAAGTGTATGTGTGTGACAGACTTTTTAACAGTCTGTACGATTTGATAACACACTGTGTAATTTTTTAAGTCATGGCAAAATAACCATATACGGACACCACTACGTCATAAAAGACCAAAAAAAAGACCCCTGTCTCCCAGTTTTGCCCAAAGTCCTCCAGGTTTTTTTTATGGGCGCTCAAAGATGTGGGGCCTCGATGTCATTTTTGCAAAAAAATTATCATTTACACAAGCTCATATTTTGCAAACCGTTTGGAATTTTTATATACTCTCTGAGGCAAAGTTGTAGCTCTTGTCATAAAGAAATTGTGAACATATAAAATCAAAAAAACTTCATCTTCAAGGTCAAAATCGCAAAAAACTTTAAAAAATTAAACAGGGGTCTTTTTTTTGGTCTTTTATCACGTAGTGGTGTCCGTATTTGAAAAAAAATTTTAAAATTGGTTGCTGTTAACTGTAAATTTCGAAAAATTGGTCAAAATGATCCAATTTGAGGAAAAGACAAAATATTAAATATGACTACGATTCAAATGCTCTTTTCTGTGCATATGTAATAAGTTGACGGAAATCAAATAGTAAAAAATCTACAACATTAAGGTAAAGGAAACCCCAAAACTCCCAAATTTTTTTTTGTATTTTGCACATGAAGTCCACATATCTACTAGGGGTCATAAGGGTTTTTTTCAGATCCCAGCTTTGGAATTTGAAAACATATAGGCTAAATTGAAAATGTCGATGTAAAAAAGGTCAAATTGAAGGATCCCCATCTTCTACAAGGACGATAAATTTTATATAAAATTTGGTTTAATCGTACACATATATTTAGCTTAAACCAAGATATAAAATTTTTTTATATGTACATATACATATATTGCTTAACATATATGTTCTAGAAAAAAAAACAAAAAAAGTTGATTTTCCTTTTTAGGCTAAAATATACAAAAATGCAATAAATTTGGAGAGTTTTGAACTCTGAAAAGATATAATCTTAAATTTTTAAAAAAATATTATAAATTTTGCGCGCTAATTACGAATAAAAATTAAAAAAAAAAATGCTATAAATTGTACCCAATATTTTGAAAAAACTGGACCTGCCTATAACTTGATCATATTAAAACGTATTTTGCAGATTAAAGCCCATTTTGTAAGGATTGAAGAAATGGCAAGCTGTAAAGGAATTTGCAGGTGCGAGGTAGCCAACTTGGAGACGACAGAGTTCCACCCCTGCAATGTATATGGTACCCAGCTACAAAACTTAAGCTCATATACTCCTCTGCTATGCTCATGTCATTTTGGATCAATCGGCCTAGCCCTTTAGAAATGGGTATTTTATTTCCAAAATATTTTGATTCTGCCCCACTTATAATAATATGCCGACTAACTCTGAACTGTCTAACTCTGAACTGTTCTTAAGTTGGATACCATTCAGAGATTATATACATATCGAATGAAAAACAGCTTATAGCTTTTATTTTTAGCACGTTATAGCAATTTTTACGTTTATCTTAAAATTTCTAGAATACTTAGCCTTATTACGGTTGTTATTATGCTTTGACATCGACAAGTATAAAATTAAAAGTTATAGGGTGTCCGCAGTCAAAACGTGATTTTGACTTGCATTGTTTTTATCTTAATATTTGTTGAAAATTTATGTTTAAAGATGGCTTGATGGCTTTTTTAAATTATTATTTTACATTCAAAGCTCGGATGTCTAGTCTTCTTACAGGAATGATGATCTTAAGCACAATATCTTATCGACATGATTTCATGTTTTTAAAAAATAAACAAATTAAACACTGTAACTGAACCTTCAACCATTTCACACTTATGTATATATTTCTTATTGAATAAAAAACTACACAATTGGTTTCCACTGAAATTCAAAATATATTTTAAACTTACAAATTTAAACATTTTTATTAGTTTTTTCTTTGATTCTATCTTAAAACTTTACTGTGCCAACTTCGTATTCAGACTTAAATCATCATCCAGAATTCCAGCATTTTTATACGATACGGAATGACAAAAAGTACCAAACAAAAAAAAAGAATTTCGTTTACTGAAGCAAAACAAAAATAAATTATAGATTCTGAATTAAAAAGGATGAATTAACAAAAAATTTAACAAAAACAACAACTATTGTTGTTTTTGTTGATTATTTATTATCATTATTATTTTTTTTTTAACCAAAACTTAAACTCATCTTCTGTTTTAAATTGTCTAATGTATTTTTTATCTTTTATTTATTAATGAGTGTTTTTTAAATAGATTTGACCCAAGGTAATGTCTGTCTTATCTCTCTTACATATGTATGTTTTGTGATACTAATACCATTAGCCAAACAAGCAGAAGATATTAAAAAATGGAGAAAAATTGCTGAGCATGCGCGATTGCCTTAATTTTTATTGCGAAGAAATGAAAAAAAAATTGTTTTTGTTTTTGTACATAAAGTCTCCAGTAATATTATTCAGTTGTTTTTTTATGATAATGACTTACTTAAATTTAGTTTGTTTTTTTTTTCACAAAGAATCTATTGGATTCTAAATAGACTTTTAAATAATTTGTTTATTAGCGGACAGTTAATTTAAACAATGACTAACAATTTATTAAGGTTTTTAATTTTAGTTCTTATAAAAATTGAATTTTTTGTTGCGGCCAGAAGTAGTAAAAGGCACTGTCCAAAGTGCAAAAATATTTTAACTGTATACACTCTGGCTATGAAAACACAAAAAGAATCAAACAAAAATACTATTTTTGTCGATAAAATAGATCACCGCATTTATAGAAAAGTTCAATTATTATTATTTAAATACGCAAAAGTGGCTAGACTTAGGGTTTATATTCTAGTCATGTATACTAATGATCACACTGGAAAATAACCTTATTTTCATTGAGTCAAATGCCACCACCAGCCGTTACTCTTGACATTAGTGATTTCAGACTGTCGACTGGTAACTGTCGGCCTTCTTTCTTGCATTTGTGAATCTGTGGATATGTAATTAGTCATCAAAATCGAAAGGTATGAAAATTTTCAACATTAATTCCTAAAATGAAAAACAAAAATCCCAAAAATTCCGCATGGACTAGGGATCACAAAATACATTCAGCAATGATTGGCACTATACACAGCTTTTCTACAGTCTTCTTTTCCCGATCCCAAAGTTGGGAATTTCGATTTAAAATAGGTCAAATTGAAAGACGACCAGCTCGAACAAGGATGATATTTTTTAGGCGAATTTTGGTCTAAGCATAAGTGCATAAAATGGGCTTACACTTTCCCTAAGAAAATTCTTTTCTATTAAAAGAGATTGACGGCGTCTTTTGTTGCCTAAAATATACAGAAATTCAAATAATTTTGGATTTTTAAATTAAAATTATTCTAGTTCTGAGCTGAGAAAAGGCATCATCTTGAAATATATCTACAATATTTGATATTTTGCCTGCCCATGTTAAATTGTAGCGCAATCGAACTAGCGCTTTTAAATGTATATATATATATATATATATATATATATATATATATATATATATATATATATATATATATATATATATATATATATATAT